>LNAC01000039.1:5200652-5384843 GCA_002007465.1 Ailurus styani
CCCCCCCCCCGCCCCCCCGGCGCCCGCCCCGGCCCCGCCCGCCGTCCCGTTGGTCTGCGTGCTGTTCTGCTGCGGCGGGGGCGCCTGCGGGGGGGCTGCCGCCTGCTGGGGGGGCGCCGTGGGCTGCTGATGCTGGTTCTGCTGCTGCTGCTGATTCTTGGAAGGAAAAGAAAGGCCAACTTGGTATGGAAGTACAGTAACAGGGCAGTGCTTTCTCTTCTTCCTTTTTCCTTTGTAACAGGACATTACTTGGAGAACCTGATACGCACACATGATTGACAGCCGACCGGGCTGGACAGCGACCGCGGTGGGACACGGAAGTGACTGCAGCCGGGAATGAGGCATCCCCAAAGGTCAGAGCCCTGAGTCCCGAAGGGGATTCGTTCTCTGAAGCTCACTTAGGACGGCGCAGTCATCCTCCAGTCCTGGTCCCAGGCACCCCGCTGGAGAGCATGCGGCACCCAGAAGTAGTTCCGCACTCGTGAACCCAGCCGTAACGGTCTCCATCATGAGTTTGGAAAAGTAGAGGGATACGGGGAGGGCCCGATATATTTAATTACAAGCAAAGAAGCGAAAGATGCTTTGAAAGCAGGCGGCATAAAGTGATGGTGATGACACCCAACAAACAAAACGCAACAATTAAGAATCAGGGAAGAAAATAGTCTCCGAAACAAATCAGAGGTTCATTTATCCTTAAACTTACTGTATTTCAAATCACAAAGTACAGCTGTAGTCACGTCAATACATAATTAAAGGCAGTTAAATACAGAGGAATCATTAAATCACACTTCCCTAAATTCTTTTTGCCTCCCTTACTCTCTGGACGTGAAGTATATACCATGTAGCTTATACCTTGTCACCTTTCTCTTCAGGTTCATCTTCATTAAGGAATTCTCGTTTGGGGTATGGAATCTGGCAGCCAGCAAACACACTACAAAATCATTAAAAAAAAAAAAAGAAAGAAAGAAAAGAAAGAATATACACCATGACCTAAAGTCTACAATATCACTGATCTTGTTAACTTGAATTCCACTTTTTTTCTTAACATATTTCCCACTCTTCATCTATAGCTACTACTTACTGGATGCCTCCCAAGACATCTTAATTCAAGCAAATAAGAAAAGAATTTCTGGTGTGTCTGGGTGGCGCAGTTAGTTAAGCATCCGACTTTTCATTTCGGCTCAGGTCATGATCTCAGGGTCATAGGACTGCGCCCTGCATTGGGCTCTGATCACGCTGGGCGTGGAGCCTGCTTAAGATTCTCTCTCCTTCTGCCCCTCTCCCTCAAAACAAAACAAAAAAAGAATTTATCTAAGTTTTTTTTTTAATATTTTATTTATTTATTTGAGAGACACAAAGATAGCAGAGAGAGAGCACAAGCCAGAGGAAAGGGAGAAGCAGGCTCCACACTGAGCAAGGAGCCCGATATGGGGCTTGATCCCAGGACCTCTGGATCACGACCTGAGCCAAAGGCAGACGCTTAACCAACTAAGCCACCTGGGTGCCCCTGTTGTCTAAGTTTTATATCAAATGTATAAACTCATCTGGCTGAACTCATCTGGCTGACTGATCTAAAAGTCCCACCTGTTCTCAGCTTTAGTTTTTTTCTGTAATACCAAATAACAGTGATTCCTAAAACACCTGTTTTCATTCACATCTCTCTATAGCTCTGCCTGTTTCAGAATACACGCCCTTTCTCGAGTACTTTTTCTCCAAGGTAGAATTCATGGAGAACTTCAGTAACGCAGCAGTAAAGTGTTGTCTTACTTTCAGCTACCACCGGACATCCTCAACCTGGAGCAGAGGACATAGAAAATGTAGGATACATAAAAAAATGTAGGATACATACTCTAATGTTGGCAAGGGGTCCTCCTGAAAATAGGGATCCTGCAGAGCCTGCTCCGAGGTAATCCTCTTGGTTGGATCCATAGTAAGGAGTTTCTGAAGCTAGAGTAACACATAAGAAAGTGATAGCATGTGGAAAGATCGCTTACAAATCAATATTCTGACTTTTGTATAAATGTCTAGTAGGATTAATCTCAAACACCATTTTATGGAGCTCACCACGCTATTAGTACACTACACACAGTTATGTGAAATTGGCACAAACCATTAGCGTTAAAACCCTCTAAGAATGTAATTTTTTTTCCTGTTGATAAATCACTGGGAAAAATTAAGCCTAGAAGTCAAGGGTGACATCTCCAAAGAAACATATTTAATTTTGCTGCAGCATCCATCAATTTCTTTTCTTTCTAAAGAGGAGGAATAGCTAAGATAATTCCGTGGTGAATGGAACGAGGCGGGGCCTGTGCCAGACCCGACGTCCCTGTCTGGAAGCCAAGCACCTACCAAGAGGAACACTTTGCTGTCAGGCTTGACCTTGTGTTTCTCCATGTACTTTATGAGGCTACTGTTGGCGTACCTGCAAGGACATGACAACCACACATCACTGGGGACACTCACACATTTTTTTTCGTAAAATGTTTATCACTGAAGTACAGCTTACACAATTTGTATTTTTTAATGGAAAGCTCCCAGATTGGTTTTCCTATAAGGTACATGTTTAGGCCACTGTTTTTTTTCTGATAAACAAAAGAATACATAACCGAATACTGCTTATGTGTAAAGCAGCAGAAGTAAGAGTTTCTATTGTTTCTATTGTTGTAAGAGTTTCTATTGTTATAATGGTTTTGGAAAACAATTATATATTAGCCATTAGAGTTGAAAATGTGAACAACCTAAGATCTAGCGATTCCTTTCCCAGGTACAAACTCTTAAGAGATTCCTTTGTGCATGTATATCACAGGATACATGAAGAAGAATGTTCTTAGCAGCATATCTGTAGTAGAAAACACTGTAAACAACACAAATGTCTATCAATTAAAAAATGGCTACATTGTTATATAGTCACAGAATGGAATGTTACACAACAGTAAAAATGAATAGAGGTTGAGTGGGGAATAAAAGCAAGTAAAAGCAGACTATAATTTATATAAAGTTCAAAGATATCTTAAACTGGAACAATAATCCATTTAGAGATACAAACATCTGTAGCAAAACCAGAATAAAAAACATGGAATGAGCCGTTTGCAACGAGGTGGATGGAACTAGAGGGTATTATGCTAAGCGAAATAAGTCAATCAGAGAAAGATAATTATCATACGATCTCTCTGATATGAGGAACTTGAGGGTCAGGGACGGGGGTCAGGGGTGGGTAGGGAGGGAAAAATAATGAAACAAGATGGGATGGGGAAGGAGACAAACCATAAGAGACTCCTTTTTTTTTTTAAAGATTTTATTTATTCATTTGACACAGAGAGAGAGAGATTACAAGTAGGCAGAGAGGCAGGCAGAGAGAGAGAGGAGAGAGGAGGAAGCAGGCTCCCCGCTGAGCAGAGAGCCCGATGTGGGCCTCAATCCCAGGACCCTGGGATCATGACCTGAGCCGAAGGCAGCGGCTTTAACCCACTGAGCCACCCAGGTGCCCCCATAAGAGACTCCTAATCTCACAAAACAAACTGAGGGTTACTGGGGGGTGGGAGGGTAGGGATAGGGTGGATGGGTTATGGACACTGGGAGGGTGTGTGCTATGGTGAGTGCTATGAAAGGTGTAAGCCTGATGATTCACAGACCTGTACCCCTGGGGCAAAGAATTAAAATAAATAAATAAATAAATAAATAAATAAATAAATAAATACAAAGTTAAAAAAAAAAAAACATTATTTAAATTTGAACAATCTAGAGGCACCTGGGTGGCTCAGATGGTTAAGTGGCTGCCTTTGGCTCAGGTCATGATCTCGGGGCCCTGGCATCTGGCTCCTTGCTCAGCAGGGAGTCTGCTTCTCCCTGTGACCCTTATCCCTCTTGTGCTCTCTTTCTCTCTCAAATAAATAAATAAATAGAATCTTTAAAAAAAAAAAAACATGGAATGATAAATACAAATTCAGAATAACATTTACCCATTGGGAGGGACATGAATAGGAAGGCAGGGTACAAAGAGCACTTCGGTAATCTTAGTAATGTTCTATTTCTTCTGTTGAGGGGTGAGTAGAGGGGTATTTGTTTTATTATTCTAAAAAGACTACATATTGTATTTTCATCACCTATGTTCTTTCCTATATATGAAATATTTCACATTAAAAAGGTCAAAAAATAAGTAATATATATGTTGATGGTAGAAAATTTAGAGAATACAGAAAAGTATAGAGAAGAAAACTGAAATCACTCATAGTCCACCCATTCGGTGATTCAAAAAGAAACAAAACACCAAAACACTGTTGAGATTTTGCTAATTTTCCTGTCATTTTTGCTATGTATCTATGATATAAACACAGAAGGGTTTTGGGGTTTTTTTTAAATAAAATTGGGATCATACTAAGCAAACTGTCCTACCTCTTTTCACTTAAAAACATAATAATAATGTTTCATAAACATTTTTCCTTGTTTAACGCTACCTAAACTACCTAAATTTGCAATGGTTGTATATTCCTACTATTACTGATGTTGTTTGTTTTACAATAGTTCAAGAAATATAGGTCCTTGTAGGTTAATCTGATATGCATGGTAGGGAGACAGTGCTGCACAGCCCATGAGATTCAGAGACCCCTTCTAGACCCTGACTCTGGCATTTACCAGCTGTGTGGTCTTCGGCAGTTCATTAACCCTTGTGAAAGCCTTAGGTTCCTCCTCTGGAAACTCAGGATTATAATCATAACTATCTTATAGGGTTGTCATGAGGACTGTATGAGAAAATGCAGGTAATGGCTTAGCATAAAGCCTGACACATAGTAAGGACTTAGTAAGCCATGTGTGGCTGCTCTGATTGCTTCCATAGGAAAAATTCTTGGATTTATTAGGTCAAAAGATACATACATTTCAAAGCCATTTCTATGCGCTCTAGAACCCTGCTACACAAAGCTGGCCTTCAGATCAGCAGCATAGGCGCATGAGAGCCTGCATTTTTAACAAGGTCTCCAGGTGATTTGTATGTACATTAAAGTTTGAGAAACACTGAGAAACAAGGAAGAGTGCCCATTTTATCATACCCTTGCCAAACCAACCCTAGGTATGTTCATTTTTAAAATCTTTGCCATGTGTATTAATTTAAAATTTTCTCAGAGTGCCTGGCTGGCTCAGTCGGTAGAGCATGTGACTCTTAATCTCAGGGTTGTTACAGAGACTGCTATAAAATAAAATAAAATAAAATAATTTTTTTTACATTTTTGTTCCAACACCAGGAATATTTTTATTAGCAAAGTAGCTACTAAGTTTGTTAATGGGAAGAAATTTTAAAGTTTATATAGCAATGGAGTTTGTCTACATACATGTCTTTGCACTTTATGTTACATCAACTGATTTCCTGGGTTACCTCCAGATTCTAAGTTATTTGTTTCTATCATAATATCAGGCCATGCTTATTGGAACATTCGATTTGAAAGTCAACTTAGAGATTTCCTTTAATTCTACTTTCACCTTGCCTTCTACTGAGCTAATGACCCTGGAAAGATTATGGAAAGTTCTATTCACTATCCTTCCCAATTCACTGAAGAGTAATTTTTTTGGTTCTTTTCATCTGATATAATGAAAGCAAGTTATTTTACTTTTTATGTCATTTCAAATCATGTTTTCTGGAATTCTTAAATTATATTTTACTTTAACGACTTGTATATACTCCATTAGATTTAGCTAATATTTAATACATTCCTTTCATCTTATGGATCAGTAGCCTCCTTTCAGTGGGGTAGAGCCATTTGCGTAAGACATATGGGCTCTTATTGCTGAGCTTTTCCAATTACTTTTCCAACTAAATTTCATTTATCTTTTAAAACTTATCTCCTTTTATTTCTGGTTACCATAAACACTATTATTTCATGTGAAAATCTTCCTTTGGTCTTTAAACACTAAGATAAATGTTAAGTGCTTACATTAATTTTCTCCATCTTTGATGCTATTAGCGTGTCTTTAATTACTTGTGCCACTTTCATTAATACCCATTTGACAAGTAACGAATGAGCATGTATTATGTACCAGGCCCTGGGGATACATATAACCATGTATAGAGTAGACACAACCCATCCCATCTAGAGGGAAAGGCAGGTAAGCATTCAAAAGCGAACTGTAGGGGAAAGTTGTCAGTGCTGAGAGAAGCAGCAAGGATGCTACCAGAGTACCGAGGGGGGAGTACCTAACTCAGACACAGAAGGTCAAAAGAGACCTCTGCAGGCAAGTGATGCCTAAGCCAAGACCTAAAGGATTAGTAGAAAGAAAAAATAGGAGTTAATCTGAGGAGTTAAAATGAGGGGGAGAAAGGTACATCCTAGACTGAGAAACAGCATGTATAAAAACCCAGAGGTCAAAAAAAGCTCTGGGTTTTTCAGATTCTTAAAGAAATTCATGATCTGTAGGTTATAGAATACAAAGTGGACAGTGGCTTAGTAGATGAATTTGGTGATGTAGAAGCCATAGCTCTGCAAGCCATCCTAAAGAATTGAGAGTAGCGGTGAATTAAGAGCAACTAGGAGACCAACACGATCCAATTTGCTTTTGGCAATGACTGCAGTGTAGACAGGGAGCTGGAATAAAGACTGGAGGTAGAAATACCACTTGGAAGGTCACTGCAGGATCCTAAGTGAGAGACGGTGGTGGTCTGGACTGTCATAGTGGCAGAGTAGATAGAGAAATACAACGAACTGACTAGACTTACTAACTGTTTCTACCCCACAAAGTCAGTTGGGAGAGAATGGGATAAGAGAAGGATCAGGGATATCTCAGGTCTTGGGCTTGAACAACTGGGTGAATCATGGAGTCATTTCCTAAGATAGGAAATACAGCGGGAGGACGGTGTGGGAGGATAGAGGATGAGTTCAATTTTGGACATGTAGCTTGAAGTATTTATGGAACATTCAAGTTGGGATTCCATAAGGCAATTAGACAAGTGGGTCTGAAACTTGGAAAAGAGATTCAACGCGGATGCATAAACTGGAGTTATCAGCATAATCAATGGTAAACTGTGGCCAATAAAGTCAGAGAAACTGCCTGAGGAAAACGTGCAGAGTGAGAACAGAGCCCGAGACAGAACCTTGAACAATAGGAGTGTTATCCTTAGGAGACAGAAGGAAAACACCCCAGCAGGGACGGTGTACCAGAGGGGCCAAAAATGAGGAGTGCCATTTCCTACTTCTCTTTCTCAGGTCTGCTTTTGTTCCTACAAGCCATCCTGTCCTGAAATTTTCCTGTTCAGTTGTCTGAAAGAGAACCTCTTTCACCTTTTCCTCTAAGCGTGCGCATTTATAACAAACTCCTCTCACGCTGTCACCTTTATTCTCTCATTTCTGCTCAATATACACTAGTGTGTTTTACTCAGCTTCTGGGCCATGCGTTCATCCTTCTGCTATCCTTCCTGGTTGCCTCACCCAGCATTTCAGTCACTAGTCGTTATTCAGATAAAGATAAAATCACAGTTGCAGACTTGAACGCAGCTCTCGTTATGCTCAAATAGAAGAGACACTATATTGACCCTTAAAATTCTTAAAAGCTTATAAACTACTACAGCCTAAGCCTCACATGTACATCAGCAACATCTGGAATATCGCCTTTAAATCATAATTAATATATTAAAATCTAAATTTCTGGTTTAAATGCTAATCTGTACCTGGTTTTTAAAAGGATTAATTTAAATATTCCCATTGAAGTTACTACTTATATTTAATATGAAATTACTTACGTTGTTCTTCTAAAGTCTTTCTGAAGTGTGGGATATTCTGGCATCTTTCTAATATCTTCCCAATCTTTATCTTACAAAAAAATATCAAATATTGTTACAGAACATAAGGTTACTTATACTTAAAAAATCTACTTATGTTAGCTTAAAAATATACATAAAAATACTCAAAATATGCTTTTGAAAAGGAATCATTTTTGAAATATGACTCCAATATTATTTTGAAAAGAAAAATAAATTACCTGCAGGAAACCCCATGACACTAAATATCCGATCTAGTTGATCATGATGAAAGGGATTGCTTGTTTTTATATCTTCCTGACGACAGTGAAAAATAGGTTCTGAAGTCAACAATTCAGCAAATATGCAACCTATTGCCCATATATCTATAAAGGAAGAAAAACAAGTTTTTGCACACATTCATTATATTTCTTGGATTATAATTCCTGAGTATAATCACAACCCACATATAAAAATACTTCTCAGTGATGGAATATGCAAAGTATGACAACTAAATTAAGAATACGTATGACATGAAATAGCTGTATCATCACATAACAGATTAAAAGCCAAATAAAAAACATTTACTTATAAATTTCCTAATGAAGATACACTTGGGAAACTCAATATAGCAAGCAATGAATTTACATTTAGGCAAAAGCCTTTCTAACCACTATTAATAATGTAGTCACTGAAGCATTCAATTGATAATCTAATGCAGGGTTAAATACTCATGACCTGATAGACTAAAACAATATCATCATCAGGTATAGTGATATATTCCTTTTATTTATATATATATATATATATATATATATATATATATTCCTTTAAAGCAACCAAATACATAGTGATAGAGCATAATTTCCGATTTGTGAGTATAGACAGACAGTACAGACCACATAAAATGATTTGGAAAAACTCAACTTTTGTATGAAAGACTACCAACTTCAAATTTTCAACAAATTCTAAGGTCTAGAAGCTGATAAACTAAAGTATCTACAGGTAGTGCATGACACCCATAGAGATCGATGTTATTTAAATATATTCACTTGGATTAAGCTGCTCCAACCCTCCAATACTCCAAGACAAAGTTAGGCATCTTTAAAAGTTTTATTAACTATTTTAAATCACCAGTTATAGATTATTCTATTTGGATTTTACATGTTGAAAAACTAATTTTGATTTTTACTATAATATTATATTCACAATGCTTTGCCAAAAGTACAAGTGAATTAATTTTTAAGATATATATTCATACTTGCCCACTTAAATAAATGCTATTTAATATTTTTAAAAAGTGCACAGACCATGGTATAGGATAGAGAAGCACAGTGTTCAGTAGCCTACTAAACGTGGGAATCACATTCTGTAGACAAGCTAAATAAGAAAAAAGTCTGATTATATCCATTAGCTAGAATTAAAGTTGGTATGTTGTTTCATAAAACAAACTGCCAAATGAAAAAAAAAAAAACCCTTAGAGTAATGTCTTACATAGCTGACTCCATTCAGGAGCGGCTTCCTTTCATGTAAGGTAGCCTTTTGTATAATGGAAAACATATCCCTTCAATAATCGTTTTTTATTACACCATTACCTGCCACTTTAAGAGGCTATAAAGTATAATTTAATCTTTCTTAATGACTCAGAAGAGTCATCCTAAACATTCATCATGAAAGGGTAGAGTGATAATACTCTTCAGTGTCGACTTTTAAATTGTTTTCTCTCTCCCACATTGTGTTGTTGTCACTCTTGCCCCTGAGGTAGCTGCCTCTGACACAGTCCCATTTCTCTTCCTGCTGGCTGCTTCTGCTATGCAGTCACCTGGGACTGGGACTCCATGTTCCTGGTCATGCCAGTTCCTGGTTTGCCTTCCATTTAAAGGATGGAAGCCAGGATCTAGATTCCCCTGAGAACTGCTAAGAGAAGGAACTTCAGTGTAGCAGGTTATGTTAAATTCTAGGGTTTCTTCATTCTAGATTTCTTCATTTGCTTCATATTAGCCTCTAATTTTAAATGGTCACCTGGCTCTTGTATCACCTATACCATTTCTCAGCTCTCCTTCCTCTGTCAATGACTTGTTCCTCCCTCTCTCTACACACACACACACACACACACACACACACACACACACACACACACGCACAACCGCTGTCACTCCCTCCCCTCTAAATGTTACTCCATAAAACGTCACTGATATCAAATCATCAAACTCTTCTTTTATATGCTCTGAATAGAAATAATACTCATATCTGACATGAACCAGGTATGGAAGAGAGTAAGAATGAGTGAATGTTTACATATTTATTATATTTATAATGTCTGCTATGAATATATTTGAAGTCTAAAAATAACTGATTTGGGGATTATTCTTTTTCTGTGTCTTTTTTCCTAATTTCTATCCAGAATGGATAACTGCAACTTGACTAAAATTGGAAATTAGTGATTATATTTTTATCTTTATCTGTAAGTTGCAAACTAGTTTAAATTCAATTTTGGTTGTCCTTGCCCTGAGGAAACAGGAAATATAGTTGATTTCCAATTCATACCCAATTATCTTTATTCCCCCCCAAAACATCTAGTTTTAGTTCAATAGTAGAACAGTTAATCAGAAAATACTCATAGAACTGTGCTTCTCAAAGTGTGGATGGTCAAAGTATGTGGCCCACATACACAGAATTATATAATGGCACATATCGAAAATGGGACTTACTACCATGGATTTGCTCTTTAAGAATCTCTGAGGGCAGGACTGACTTTGGTGGGGAGTCATTTAGTTCAATGGAAGGTTTTGGCGGAATGTGCCTTTTCATTTATTTATTTTTATTACTACCCAGGAGTACAGGTCTGTGAATCATCAGGCTTACACCTTTCACAGCACTCATCATAGCACAAACCCTTCCCAATGTCTATAAGAATGTGCCTTTTCTAACTAGACATCTCCCTTCTAGATATATACTATGCAGAGCTTGGTAGGAGCCCAGCGCATGTGGATTTCTACTGTTACCATGTCCTCTACTCGTGGCCCTGTGTCTTGGGTTATGTCATCATCGAGTCTGCTCTGAGGCACTGCCTGTTACTTCCCAGCTAATACCTCCTTTCTCTGGCATATTTTCAGTCTCTTCCTGTCCCCTTGGTGCCTTCTGAGATTGTCTAAGACACTTTACTGTTCATGACTGAGAGATCTAATAGAAAATGCAGACATAATTCTAAAAGTTGCAAAGAGACAGCTCCCCAGTAAAAATCACTCACTGGAATGTAAGTAGAGTCAGGCTCTGATTTAACCCCTCATTCTGAGAGGACTCCATTCCTTCTGTCTGCGTGGGTAGTTAGTTCTCCATTCCGCAGCCTTCACAGACAGCTGCCACAGTCCAGCCTGAATTGAGAGCATGGCTCGAGGGTCGGTCTCACACTCCCCTACTGTCAAACACTCATAGGCTTTTTCACAAATTTAACAAAATCTTTCAGCCATATTTATAAAGTATTACAAAATTCCAACACTGTCCTGGCATCTTAATCCTTGGACAAAGGATAAATGTGTGCTGGGTGTCGGAGTTTTGCAGAAATCAGATCTCCTGATGAACAAGGCCATTACTATAGTTTAATCTGTTTCTCCTTTTGCCCTCAAATAGGTTAATTATCGATCTAATCTTTTCAAACATAGGAACTACCTCTGTAGTTCTTCGCATGGCATCAGTTTTTTATAAATTTAACAGAGAGAGGCTTGTGCTCATCTATTTTTCATAATTTTATACTTTTAGTGCCTTTATTCAATAGAACTTAACCAAAGCAGCTAAACATAGTAAAAATAATATTAGTCTAATACCAATAAATGGAAAATTCGACAAAAGGACAATTTCAAGAAATACACCCAGCAGATTCCGGTACCTTATAGAACTAGCCCATCACAGTGAGAGGACTATATACCCTCCTGTATCCTCTCTTTTTACCTCATTTAAAGAAATCTCAAGGTTTGAGGAGAGCTCTCTCTTCCTGACTCCCCCAATTCATAGCTGGGCCCTCCGTGGACACTGGAGTGACCAGGTAGCAAAATCTCTGCTGTCTGTGTTCTGGAGCAGACTTTAAATCCTACAGAGTGTGTTTGTAACAGGTTTTCTTACTCTGTTTTTTCACTTAGTGAAATGGCAAGATGCTGAGCACAGCTAATCCCCCCAGACTCTATTTCCTACTGTAATGGAGAAACCGCCA
Source organism: Ailurus styani (assembly GCA_002007465.1). Classification (NCBI taxonomy): domain Eukaryota; kingdom Metazoa; phylum Chordata; class Mammalia; order Carnivora; family Ailuridae; genus Ailurus; species Ailurus styani. The sequence goes on from LNAC01000039.1 coordinate 5,212,580, forward strand.
TTCTGATAACAGTAAGGCAGGAGAGAAAAATGAGTCACATTATTTCTTGTTGAGGAAAGGACTGACAGACTGACTTTTCCCCAGATAGAAGGGGCTCTCTTCCACACCACACTCTGCCTCGTTTCTGTTTTCCTTTCAGTGGAGAAAACAATTCTAAAGCTCTTTCCAGTTCTTCTGATCAATGGTAGGTAAGTGCAAAATAAAATTTTCACGTTATCATCTCCATAGCAACTCAAGAGGATCAGATAACTCTATTCTCTAACAGAAAATGTTTTCTTCTTTTTAAAGGACCATATTCTCCTATAAAGTTAAAAATCCTAATCTACCAGAAAATAATATCTAGGAATACAGAAGACAATAGGACTTTTAAAAGAGATATAAAAGTGGTTTTTACAAAGCAGCTTCGTTATTATTACACCATTTGGTGTTTATGATAATCCGATGCTACAATAGTACATCATTTTAGACTAACTTACCAATGGCCTTTGTATAATGCCTTGCACCAAGCAGAAGTTCGGGAGCCCGATACCAAAAAGTCACAACTACTGGATCCAAATCTGCCAGTGGCTTTAGAGGAGAATTGAATAATCTGGCAAAACCCATGTCAGCTAAAAAAATGAGATAAATTAAGATAAAACTCAGTTTGGCATGCTACTAGAACCATGCAAGGTTGATGATAATAGCCACTAGCCTTATAAAGCAATCCTTTACCTCCTCTTCCAACCAGGGGTCTGCACCAGGCACCAGATTCTCCCTTTGGAGATAGATATTATTACTGTACTTATTTTACTGATAAAGAAACCGAGGCTTAAAGACATTCTGATTTGCCCAAGGTCATAGAGCTAGTAAACAACACAGTCATAATGAGAATCCAGGTCTGACTTCATACCCCTGGCTTTCAGAAACATTGCAACAATCTTAAATGTTTTATAAAATCGAAATAGTCTACAAGTTTCCATGATTAATTATGACTTCTGTATGCCTGTGCATCTAAAAACTGACTGCATCTTAGTTCGGTGTGAGCTGGAGTTGGCTCACGGACACATGAGAACCAATTTGTACACATTTCTTCCCAATTCTGAATTCAGTGATGTCATGTTGGTGACGGGAAATTGGCTATGATGGGAATATCTGCATCCTGAAAAACAGCAAATGCTACAAACTGGGGCTTTTTAACCCGAGAGTCACTGCTGTATAATTAGCAGCACATGATAAACATGTTTCCAAGAACATGTATAGAAGATGTAAGAGATAATTTGTTATAATTCAGGATTTAACAAAGATCTATACCAAAGCCAACTAATTTAAATTAGAGGTGTACACAAGTAGTAAAAAGAATAGTTATTACTATAATAAGTTCCTGGAGAATATCTAATTTTCTTAAGACTTCATAAATATCACCTTTTACCTATCACGCACTTTAGAGTTTACAGGTGGTTTTCACATATATCACCTATCAGTTCGTCTGATCCTCAAATGAATGCTGACTTAGTAAGTATTTTGTTTGCCACCTCTGAGATGAACAATCTAAAGCCCACGGCAGTTAAATGACTTGCCCAAGATCACAGGGATAGAAAGTAAAAATGCCAGTACTCAAACAAACCACGTTATAATTTAGCAGCTATATTCTTAATCATTGATCTGACATCCAATGGAGATACACCCATGTCACAAAGGTAAAATCATAGAGATAAAAAACCTCTATCATTTGACATACATAATATACAGTATATTTTGATTGCATAAGGAATAACATACATTATGTAATAGCACATTAAGGTTTCAACTACAGAAAATCATTTAATCTAAAACTAACATGCCATGATATACATTAAAATTTTAATTTATAGCGATTTTGTTTCTTTGGAGTTTGAATAATTCACAAGGCTTTCTGAGAGTGCTTTGGAGAACACAGGTCATAAAACATAAAGCTATCCAACGAAGACTGTGCTATATGCCTATTTTTTCTTAACTGAATTGCCCTAGAGCAAACAAAAACATTCAAAATCATTCTACCAATATTACGCCTACTTCAAAGCACTGCTTTATCTATTTAATAGATGCTGATTGTTACTGATGGCAAAGTAGTATGATGTAATGCTGTTTCACCTACTGAAAAGCATGTTATTTTTAAGTAAAAGCTGTATTTCTCCCCTTATTCTCTACCTTCTTAGTTTTATATAAGCCTCATCTATTCACTGTTAGATGAAATCAAGCCCAAAGGAAACAATAAACATTCTTCAAAATAATTCTTGTCTATTGTTTGAACCTTAAAGGAATTTCAAACCCCTTCTCAAATAATGGAGTTTAGACATAAGGTAACCAGCCTAAACATTACTAACAGCTGTTTTCCTAAAAAGAGATATAAGTGAAACTATCCAATTCAATGGACTGCAGAAATACCATTCTGGTGTGAGTGCTAATTAAATAGTATCAAGTGACGGGGAAGAACAGGAAAAGGCAGTGTCTACCACTAAGGCACATACATGAAGGTGAGGTGACAAAATACATGGAGTAGATAAAAACAAAAAAGGTAAGGGCTATAGAGCTAAAGGCAAGTTGCCCATGGCTTCTGCTAGATTCGATGTCCTTTGAGGGGAGGGCTTATGTCTCCTTCCTGGCTTTAACTGGAACAGTGTCTGGTAAACCTCTGCAGCACTGGACTAAACTGAATGTGGGACTTGAGCTGTACTTCTGAAGGGTGAATCACTGTGAACAGTAAAGAGAGCAAGTGAGCATTTCAGGTAAGGCCTGGTCTTTAGGCTGCTGGGACAGGAGAGGCTCAGGTGCAGTGAAGGGCCTGATGCATTTTCCATTTGCACTTTTCTTTTCAAGTCCTTTTCAGAAAAGGGCTGTATTAAATTGTTAAGCACAGGCATCCGAGCATTAGTAATTTTTAAAAAGTAACGTGCTATTAAAACGAAATTTAAAAACAATATAATCAACTAGATTGTTGACTAGTCTGTTGGTATTGCTTATTACTTACTTTTAACCCTGATTTTATCCCTAATCTTGGACAGAATTACAATCCTAAAACTCTTAACAGGAGGGCAACTAACGGGCCTGGCTGGAATACAGAATTTATGCTGCGGAGTACTGGAGAGATCTGGGTGTGGTGAGAAGACAGTAAGTGCGGGTGACCAGGGTGAACGTGATGATTGGTACAAACAAGGGAGAGTACAGGATGGCGATGATGAATTTGGTGTGAACCCATGGAGCAGAGGTTGCCAGCAACAAATAAAAGTAAAAATAAAATAAAAGTAAAGATTTCGGCTACGGTGAGAGAAGAGAATCTGAGATTTAGATCATAAAAGGATTTTTACAGAATCCATGATTTTAAGGCATCTTAACAGTTCCTTAAAGAAGTTAAGTGTAGAGGGAGACCATGCCCCAAACCAGTGCCTAGGGGATCTTGAAACAAAAGGCTAATAGGAGTAAAAGCCAATAAAGAATAAAATGCAGAAGAGCAAGCAAAAGTGGTAAATAGAAAAACAGAATTCTGTGATGTCATATAGACCAAGGGAAGTCTAAGACAGTCCTGAAGTCAGACTGGTCAGAGGAAGGAATGACGAAGGCAATAAAGGATAACGGTGACTAACTATGGGCCACGGGCTCTGGCGAGACAGAGGTCATAGGTGACTGTCGGGAGAGCGGTTTCGATAGAGGGATGGAATTAGAGGACAGATTATAACAAATTAGGGTGAGTGGAACCCGTGGGTGAACACTGTGTGTTCTAGAAGTAGACGAACAAGGGGGAAGAAAATGAACACATGGTAGAGAAAACACAATGGATATGAGAAGATTTATTCTAGAATTGGGAAGAGGGTTATGGATTTGAAGGGTGAAGGGAGAAACCCAGGAAGCAGAGAGTGCAGACACAGCAGAGTGAGAGCTTAACTAAAGCAGGAAGATATTTCGAAGCTGGGGGTGTGGGGGGGAATTCTGTTTTTCTATTTACCACTTTTGCTCAGGAGGGGAGAGTGACTCTTTGTCAGAGACCCTTTCAAAGGCAGCACGGTGCTGACAGAACGTGGTCAGTGAGGGTACAGGAGACAGCTTTGCTATCGCTGGGCAGCAACGCTGGCAGGGAAAGAGACTCCAGACATGGAATTCAAGTCCTCCCTCGGAGAGGCCGCGGACGCTGCAACCTCTCTGAAGCCAGCTGCCCTCCTCGCTCACATCCACCGGGCAGGGGTGTTGAGTAAAGTAAATGAGGTAATGTGTGCACACTGGATGGTGAACTGTCTACGTCACTGTCCCTCACAGGAAGGCCACCCGTCACTACCCTTTCCCTTTCACCAATGTCTAGCAAAAGGTAGGAACTCAAGGGCCGACAAGAAAAAGTGTGAGCATGAAACAGGAGCAAGTGAGGTATGGTGGAAAGGGGGTGGGAGTGGGTGGAAGGGGGGAAGGGAAGGAAAGCAGCTACTTGGTTTTTAGTGACTATCGACAATAGTTTTAGGACTCTGAATCTCAGTAAACAGAGTGTAGAGGTATAAAGAAAGGGAAGTTGGTTTAAAACAGCTTTTTCTGGAACCGGGCTAGCAAACTAATTGAAGAAGTAGAAAACCAAGCAGCAGGCAGGCTCAGTTGTAGGAGGACAGAAAGGATGGGTAGCATGTCAAGTTAGCACGATTTCGCACCACCCCTAGTCTGATATATTCTAACAGCAAAGAAAGCAGGTTGATGAAACAAAATGTCTTTCAAAATCCTTCTAAAAACCATTGAACATTTAACAAAGGCAATTTCTATTGCAAAAAAAATTAGAATAAAGCATTTCTTTAGTTCATTTTCTTCCCCAATATGTCATGGATATATATGATGCCAATTTCTTTTAGGACAACCTTCAGGGTTGCAAAGGGAATTTTAACATATAGATAGGATTCCTGCTGGTGCCTTAACCTAAGACCACCAAGTAAGAGAGTCTATAAATATATGTATTCATTTGGAAAAAAAATGTTGGTACCTGGCCCAGGCATGCAGGGGGCGGGGGACAGGTATCTGGGAAGTGCGTGTATTAGGTCAGGTGGGAGAGAGGCATTCAGGGAAAGAGCACTGTTGAGCTCAGACAAAAGCAAGACTTAGCAGATTATGTTTAGGGTCATGTGCAGGACAGTAATCACAGCACAAATACATGCTTGGGTACTGCATGGGAATGAAGTTTTCGTGGGCTTGCTCGCCTCAGCTTAGAAACACAGAAACTTTTTTGGGGAATAAATCTAAGGAGTTTTATAAACTAGTTATCTATACTCCCCAATGTATTTTCTAAAAATATGATGAGGAAGTCATGTGGAAATTAGCTACTTAAATAAGAGTCTTAAAGAGGATACCACCTTTGCAGTCACTTCAGTTTCTTAATAAATTATTTTAGAAATTATTACCTACCTATTTTGACTCTCCCCCTTTCAGGACCTTCTCCCATTACTAGGATATTTGCTGGTTTCTAGAAATAAAAATAGAGCATTCAAATTACTATGTTTATTCTTTTGACATGCTCTAAAATGGAAAGAAGTTCTTAAAATATGAAAATATCATTTCTGCATTTGCATCAAAACCATAATAGAATATTAAATACCCTCTATATAAAAGCACTTGACATAGTTGCAGTAAGCACTAAACTTCTATAAACATCTTTGCTCTGAAAACATCTTATTTTCAAAATTATATAAGTAATTATAAAGAAATTGAAGCTATCATTTCTGTTTACCCCATAGAGGTAACAAGTAATAATTTTTTAAAATTTTAAAAATTTTTTAAAAACCTGCACATATGATAAACTGTCCACGTGCTGCCCATAACAAAGAGTTTTTCCAACCACAACATCATTGCCATCATTTACATCAATCGAACGGAATATTCCTTGCTCAGTATTTCTAAACTACTACAGGAAAACATGATCAACATTCACCAGACTCCATCAAAATCCACATGCATTTTCAGCTACAGTTCATGCAAAAGTGAGAAATTCCAAATAGAATTTCTAGATGTAGGAAAATAAAAACCAGGGCTAATATAGAACTATATAAAGAAAAGAATTAAAAAAAATTAAAATAAATAAAAATAAATTAAAAAAAGAAAAGAAAAAAAAAAGAAAAGAATAAGCTGCAAATGTATCCACTGTTTTTTAAGTCATCCTCATTTGTAGATATTTGGAAACAGAGGAACTGTGCAAACAGGCTTTTGGGCAAGTCAGTCTCCTCTACAAACTATTTAGGGAAAAAATTTATGATTCATTTATTCAATCAATGAATATATTTTTAGCATCTTCTAGGGAGAAAAAACATATTAACAATTAAGAGGAAACACAAGCTCATGATGAACCAAATTCCTAACCTCCAGATGCTCATTACATAAGTAGAAATTAAAAATAGGAGGTCTGTATCTTAAAAGCTAATGCCATTTATGAGTTACAGAGAGGAGTGAGGTCTAAGGTTAGAGGTTAAACCAGATTACTTTTACATTCCCTCCAATTTGCTGGCTCTTTTTAAAGTTTCAATGAAAACAATAAGCACATAAAAAAAAAAAAAGTTCAAAGGAGGAAGTGATTAACCAGTTTCCATTGTTGAGGGAAATATTCATTGGAGATGAGGGCAAGGGTGGTGTCCATTATCCAGATCCTGAAAAATGAATAGGAACTACTATGGTGGAGTAGAAGGGCAAGAGAACAGGAGGTGAAAAAGGCTATGGATGAGGTAGGTTTAGGAGACAGTAACCCGGACAGAACTCTGGACAGAAACCAGAGGACTCATGTTTGGGGTAGTAAAGTGAACCTTGACTCGGGATAGCCTTAAATTCCAGGTGAAGTAATCTGGCCTTTATATGACAGCCTGTGAGATGAGAGGAAAGGGGGCAGTATCAGAACTAGGCTCTGTCCAAGGTCTTCTCGGCTAAAACGGGGTGGGAGGTATGGAGCTGAGGAGTAACACTGTGAAGGAGAAATAGGACTTTGTGACTAGTTGAAGTCAGAAGACTAAGACAGAGGGTGATAAAAAAATTTCAGCAATGTTTTGAGTTTCTGCAGCTGGAAGAATGATGGTCCCTTTATTATGGAAAATTTTTGAGAGGTCCTGGTTAGGGAGGGAGGAAACAATGTGAGATGCCTAAGTCCCACTAGCCAGGGGAATGGAAATAGGAAGATTTGGATTTGAAAGCCACTGTCACTGGAGTATGATGACTGAAGAAGACATGAGACAAAATTAGTTTATCACAGCCAAAAGAGAAAACAGCACTAGACGAAGCCTAAACTTGCAAGGTTCAAGTTTGACAACAATTATCAACGATCCATTATAGATAAAACATTGTACTGCAGACTTTCTGGAAAGAAAGAAAAATAAAACATGAAGCTCTTAATTTCAAAGAGCTTTCAAATCTAGTAGGGAAAGACAGACAAACTACTTTTTGGAATATAAGGTAGATTATGAAAAGTACCAAAATAAACCAAAACAGAGTAGAAGTAAAAAGATAACGGTAAGGGCAGAAATCTATGAACAAGATGGTATTTATGAAGCCTCGAGGACAACTACTCCAAGAGAAGGTACAAATAAACACTACAAATTACAGGAATGACCATACAAACAGGTCCAATGGAGGTTAGAAGGATAAAAGAACCCCACAAAAAACTTTATATCAATTAATTTAAAAATGTACATAAAATAGACAAAGTGAAGAAAATGTAACCTACAAACTGACGCAAAATGAATTAGAAAGGCTTAAGAAACCAATACGTGCTAAATAAACTGAAAGTTAAAAATCCTCCTACCAAGAAAACACTGGACCTCAAATCATCACAAAAGCAAGTTCTCCAAATTTTCAATGAACAGATTGTTCAATCTTATTCAAACATTTGTAGAGAATAGAAAAGAGAGAATGCACCCAATACATTCTAGAAGGCCAGTATAATCTTGGTAGCAAACCCAAAATGTGAGAAAGAAAATTTCAGGCCAACCTCAAGAATACAGATACAAAAAAACTCATGAGTATAGATGTAAAAATATTAAACAAGATATTATTAAGTCAAAAGCCATTAACAGGAATTCCAGGATGGCTTAACATGAGAAAGCCTATATATGTCCATCACCCTATTAACATATTAAAAAAGAAAGATGATATAATTATCTTGATAGAGGCCCAAAAAGCAGTTGATAAAACTTAATACCCATTCATGATAAAAATCTCTCAGCAAGTTAAGACTAGAAAAGTACCTCCTTAACCTGATAACGGGTATGTATCAAAAACTAAAAAGTAACATGGGAAAAATTCCCTTTAAAATAGGGACTAATGCAGGGATACCCCCCCCATTACCACTTCTAAAATCAATTTTGCAATGTAAGTCTAGTGCTATAAAACCATAATTGAAGGGATATGGATTGGAAAGGCAGAAAAAAATTATTATTTGCAGATGATATAATTATTTACATAAAAAGCTCAAAGTATTACAAATTATTAGCAATAGTAAGAGAGTTTAGTAGGATGTTTGTCTGACTGAACAATGTGAAAAAGTCAACGTATTTCTAGATATCAGCAAAAAAAAAAGAGGTAGGAAATAAAATTTTTGAAAGGCAGTACTTCTAAAGCAATTAAAAAAACTATAAGATACCTAAGAATAAATACACTAAAGGAGGTACAAGATTTTTATACAAAAAATCTTAAAACTGATTTTAAATGACATTAATAAGTCCTAAGTAAATTAAGAGACCATGTTTATAGATAAGAGGACTCTGTAAAGACATCAATTTTCCCCACTTATCTATAAATTCAATGCAATTTCAATCAAACTTCCATCAAAGTTATGAGAGTGTGTGTGTGTGTGTGTGTGTGTGTGTGTACGTGTGCATGTGTGTAAACTTGAAAAGCTGATTTTAAAATGTGGAAAATAAAATGTACATGTAAGAGCAAAGACCTGAGGTTGGCCAAGATACTCATGAAGCGCTAGGGGTAGGGGATGAGGAGAGGCATCTGGCTCAAAACAGAACATCGTGATTTATTTTAAAGCCACAGTAATTAAGGCAGTGTTATACTGGTAAAGAGAGAGACATATAGATAAATGGGATAGAATGGAGAGCCCAGATAGAACCATGATACTGGGAGAAGAGGAACTTCAGGTCAGTGGAGAAAAGAGGAACCACTTACTAAATGGTGTTGGCACAACAGGTCATCCAAGTGGGGAAAAAACAAATAAAATGAATGCTCGCCTCGTACCATACACACAATTTCAGGCAGATTAAGGATTAAACATGAAAAGCAAAACTTTAAAACTGTGGAGGGGAAGGGAGAATGCAGAAAATATCTTTCTGACCCTCATGTAGGAAAGAATTTCTTAAACAAGATAAAAAAATAATCATAAAAGAAAAGACTGATAAATCTGGCTATTAACTTTCAACCATCAAAAATAAAGAAAATAAAAAGACAAAGCACAAACCAGCAGAACTATCTGCAATACACATAAGTAACAAAGATTTTGTATCCAGAATAAAGAACTCCCACCAGTCAATATAAAAACAACCTAATAGAAAAATGAGCAAAATGTCCAAACAGGCATTTAACAAAAGAGAAAACATTTTACCACTAAGCATATGAACATGCTCAATCTCATCAATAATGAGGGAAATGCAATTAAAATCACAGTGAGATACCATTTTACACCTAATATATGGGTTAAAAATTAAGAACTGCTGAGTAGGAAGCGGGTCCGGGGAACTCCAATACATTGTTGGTAAGAGAATAACTTGGTACAACTTCTTTGGAAAGCAACTTGGCATCATCTTGCAAACCTGAACAATTACATACCCTTTGACTCAGTAATTCCATTTTTAGACACACCAGAGAATGTTCATAGCAGCATAGGTTGTAACACAAAAAAAATCTGGACACAACCCAAATTTCTAGCTAATAGAAAAATGGAGTAATTAATTTTGGTAGAATCACACAATGAATTTTAAAATAGCAGTGAAAATTTGGTGGTTTAACTAATAAAGGTAAAAAAAAGGTTGAATCTTGTTAGTATTATTTCAAGTAAAAAAAGCAAGTTTAGAAGACTATATAGAGCAGAATGCCATTTTCATAAACCTTAAAACCAAGCAAAGCTAAAGAATATACTGTTTAGGCACACATACAAATGTAATAAACCTATTTTTAAAAAGGAGTGAATAATGGATTCAAAACTTAGGATGTTTGTTACGTCTTGAGGAGGCAGGATGGGGATGGGGGAAGCATAAACAGAAGCAAGCTATAGGTAATGTTCCAGTTTCTGGGGTAAGTGACAGGCTCTCGACTGTTATGCTTTGTAAGGTACATAATGTTCCAAATACGCTTCTGTATATATCATGTATTAAGATGATAATAAACACAAAAAACAAAGCGAGGAATGGGGATATGCATTGCTGGGAGGGCGTCATTTTAAAAAATAATAAGCACTATTTTAAATGGCTCAGAGAATGCCTCCTTTTGAGAAGGTAACTTTTGGGATAAGACCTGAAGAAAGTAAAGTAATAAGCTGCTGGAATCTAAGGGAAGGGCCGTCTAGGCAAAAGGAAGAGGAAACTGAAAGGTTTGAGACAGGAGCTCACCTGGTGAACTGGAGGCCTACTAGGGACAAAAGTGGGCATCAGGAAGTACAGAATAAGGTGCTGATGATTCTAGAAAAATCTGGAAAGCCAAAAGAGGCCTTGCTTGCTGTTCCTGATGGTGCCGCTTTTAGCACACATCATTTGAGTACCGGAATTGGGTAAGTTCTTGAGCACCGTCTGGCGTGCGCCCTGAGAGTAGGAGAGGGCTCCCACAAGATTTGCAGAAGGGCAAGGCTATGGTGTAGAGCAGTGAGGAGAAGCCTTGGTGAGCTAGCAGGCTGGCTAACTGGAGAAGGAGTGAAAAGGTCAATGTGGCTGGAGTCAACGGGACAGGAGGAGAGTTAGCACAGGAGAAGCAGTGGAGAGGTAAGGTGAAGCTGGCGGGGGGGCTGTCAATCATACAGACTGATGTAGGAACTTGGAAAGACTAGGTTTTACATGCCTAGAATTCGCAACATTCTATTATATATTACCTTTTTGTCTTACCCATAATTCTTATAGGTTGTACAATATGGATTTTGCCATTTTGCCAAATCTCTGATAGAAGGACATGCGGAGATTATCATTTTATACAACATGATATATTTCTATAATGTTTGACTTTGTATTTTTTGGTATGGTTTCTCATTAGAGAAACAGTATATTTTTAATAAAAAAATAATGCTGAGACAAATAAAAAGTGTTTTGAGGAAAACGAGCCAGTGAAAAACCCTGTGAAGGAGCAACTAAGGTAAGAAAACAGCATAGGGTTCTAGAAGCTAAGAGAGCTTCCTTAAAAAGGAAGAGGTGGTCTTTAGGTGCAATAGAATGAAAGATGGGAAGAGGCATCTCCTGTCCATTTACAGACACAGTAAATGAGATCCAAATAAGTAGAAAGAAGGTAAAGGCAGAATTAGAGTACACTGTTGAAGGCCTTAGTAAGAATAGACTCTCTGGGATATAACAATTCTTGGGGTGGGGTTGGGGGAGGGGCTGCCTGGCTCAGTGAGAAGGGCATGCAACTCTTGACCTTGGGGTCATGAGTTCAAGCCCCACACTGGGTATACAGATTACTTAAATTAATAAAACTTTAAAAAATTCTTAAAAATTATCAAATCATCTAATTAAACCACCTTACATACCCTTTGCTACATTATTTGTAATTCCTAAATTTTGAGCTTAAACCCTTTCAAAATAAATCTGGTAAGATAAAAAAACAAAATATGTGATGTGGGAGCAAAGTTGTTTCACATAAGAAATGAAGACAGATTATGAGCCTTTGAATGGGAGAAGAGCAGGAGGAAGCTGGTCTCAGATCACTGTTAGCTAACTCTCAGAAGTTTGTGCAGTCATGCTCTATAGAAACAGAGAATATGAGCACCACAATGGAATGAGGTTAGAGAGAGAGAGAAACGAGGATTCTAGCTGGTACTGAAGTTTGTAAGTAATACCTTTTGTATACGATACTTGAAGCCTATGGAAGCTCTAAGTGTGGGGTCCCCCTGTAGAGCCTGCGTGGAGGACAGAGGCAATGACGTGGCTGGGGGAGCAGTGACTATAAGCTCTTTTGTACAACCTAAAAAAGGAACCCAGGGCTTGCACAGAAAGTCATTTTTAAATATGCACCCCTTAACTGGGATTACGTGTCCGTCCCCACCCTCCCACCCCCAGAACAAGTAAATAAATGTTCAGGTCACAAGATCTGTGATGTTTCAAAATAACAATGATAACAACAAAATAAATGTTATAAGCACCACTAAAATGCATTTACATTTTCAAAGCATTTTCATATCAATCATTTCCCTTTTCTTAAACGGAAATACGCAAGGGCGTCCAGGACCTTATCCTCAAGGTCCCAAACTGAGTCGTATTTACAGATATGGTGCTTAATTTTCAAAAGACTAACTTTAAAAGTGATTACTTTAAGTGAAAGTATATGCTATAAAAAAAAAATTAAGCCAACTGCAGCTCAAGCGCACGCACCCACACCCACGCACACCTGAAAGAACGAAGAGAGGGTACCAAAGTTGTTCTGACCTACTTACATCCCAATTAACAAGGACTACGCTTTACTAAAACTCCTCTTACTGTGAACACAAAATGCCAGCTGTGAAAGAAAGTGATACTGCTGGGTTTGCACACTTTCGTTACCATAGCAACAGCAGAAATGGCAGGAGCTGGATGCCCCGCATTTAAGTTATCAGCAATAAAATTGGATAGACAAATCAAGGCTGCAGGGTTCATTTTGGTTAAATTGTACTTTAAAGGCAAAAGTCAGGGAAATCATGTGATAAACAATGTGCTTAGAAACTATTCTTGAAAGAATCTTCATTTGAACAAAATTTAGCTAATTCTTGAAGTTACACTCAGGATGCTTTGCGTGTACTTCAGATTTGTTTTTTCCTTCTATAGAATCAGGTTTTCCCCCCACGGGTTTAAATTTATTTTGGTTAATTGGCACCTCATTAAAGAACAGCCTAGACACACAATTATCCTTTACCACGTTTCCTTTGCACTCCCCACCCCAGGACATTTGCAACAAGAATATGAAGTCACAAGATGACTCTTATCAGCACCAATAAAGAAGACAGGAAAACACAAACACAACTGTCTACAGTCCTGATTAATAGGGACAGAATATCAATCAGACTCATTTCTGAACAATGAATAGCGCTGGCCTCATATTAATGGCTACAACTATTCTTTTACTTCAACACAGAAGTGGCGCAACTCTCCTCACATTTGATACGGAAGTACATTCCCAGGAGAAAACCCTCCATTTCTGTTTCTTTAGACCGTTCTCCATTGTTCACCCTGAACAAAAAAGATTCTGTGTTGTAACAAATTGCACAAACAATGAGTGAGATACATGTGCTTTGTTTCCTCAGCAAAGACAACAGTCATTTGCTAAGAGCATCAGTTTATCAGAATTGTTTATGCCTTAAAATAACCTCCTTGACAGTAGAGGATTTAAAAATATGGAGAATCTGGTCATTGTGATTGGAACCTCCCAAAGGGCAAGGAAGATACTTCTGTCATCACTTTCTGTATCTGCTGAAATCCAGGGACACAGTATTTTACAAATATTTATTGGGTGAATGAATAAAGACTGACAATGATTAGTACTCCTGGTCCTTTGGTAGGCAAGTTTTCTACTTTAAGAGAAATTGCAGGGTCACCTGCCTGGCTCTGTCGGTGGAGCACGTGACTCCTGATTGCGGGGTTGTGGGTTCGAGCTCCACGTTGGGTGTGGAGATGACTTAAAGATAAAATCTTTAAGAAAAAAAAATAAAAGAAGTTGCCAGAAACTAGAGTCAGCACTTACCCCAAAATATGCCAAGCTCCCTTCTGAATATGAGTCTTCCTGCTTTCCAAAAAGTTCAGTCACACCACTTTACTTTTACAAAAGACTTGCATTAATACCTTTTTTTTTTTTTTAAGATTTTACTTATTTATTTGACAGAGAGACAGCAAGAGAGGGAACACAGGCAGGAGAGTGAGAGAAGGAGAAGCGGGCAAGCCCGATGCGGGGCTCCATCCCAGGGCCCTGGGATCATGACCTGAGCTGAAGGCAGACACTTAACGACTGAGCCACCCAGGCGCCCCAATACCAGCTTTTTCTAACTGAAAGAAATACAAAGATTTCGCTTTTACAAAAAAAAGGTGAGAAGCGAAGATCTCAAGTTGTCGTGGTAGCAGTGGGTCCTGCGCAGGGAGAGTGGCTCGCCAGCTCCTTCCCCGACACCGCACTAAGCATCAACCTGCCTTTGAGCATCAGGGCTTCCTCTGGATTTATTGTGTGCATCTGGTAGCAGGATGTGTCCTAAGGCATCAGAAATGCCTGAGAGAGGTTATTTCTTGGGTCTAGGAAAGCTCAAAAACTTCCATAGAAATTAATGGTTACCATTTCTTTACTCGATTTCAGCTTAAAAGATTTCATAGGAACGCTCTACTTTGGGATATTGGGGGAAACCTATAGAGGTTTAAAAAAAAATCCTGATTTTAGTTTATTCTAGAGTTTCAGCAACAACCCATATGCTAATGATGCTCAAATCTATAACCGCAGGTCTCTAAACTTTGATACAGCTTAGAGTTGTGTCAACGGTAGGTTGGCTGGCTCCACAATCATCTCCACTTGTTCAAACTGATTTTTTACTGCCTCTTTTTCTGGTATTCCCTTCTCGGTCAGTCAACAAAAGCAGAAGTCTGAAAACTGTCTTTTATCCCTCAAATCGAATCCTCAGATCTGATTATCTTACTTTCTAAATATTTAGCTACTATTTCCCCTCCTGTCTATCTTGATAACTTCTGCCAGGTCTTCATCACTTCTCTACCCCTTGATTATGTATCTTCTATCCCTGCACCCTCAAACCAATTCTCCATACCCCTGAGTGGTCTCTCTTAAGCAAAAAACTGATCAGCTCAGCTCCAAGTGGCCACAGGAGAAGTCCATGCTTCTGAACATGACAGTGAAGAATCATCACGATCGGGTCCTTACTCTTCTCTTCTGCTTTGTCATTCACTACTTCTTGTTTCGTTCCAGTGATGCCAACGTGCTTGCAGTTTCTTACCCCATGCCCTTACTGCTCCTGTCTCCTCTACCCAGAATGCTGTCCCCTCCCACTCCTCATCTGATAAATTTCCATTCCTCCTTTAGATTCAGCTCAGTGTGAGTCTCTCAGACAGCCCCCATCTCAACTGGTCAGATGTCCTCCTGTGTTCAGTACCTTATGCATAGCGGATCCCTGACTATATCTCATAATGTCTTTTTTTTTTTTTTTCCCCTAAGATTTTATTTGAGAGAAAGAGAGAGAGAGCGAGCATGGGGCCGGGGCGGGGGGCGGGGGAGGTAGTAGAGGGAGAGGAAGAAGCAGACTCCTCACTGAGCAAGGAGCCGGACGCAGGGCTTGATCCCAGGACCTGGAGATAATGACCTGAGCTGAAGGCAGGCACTTAACCAACCCAGGTGTGTTTTTTTAAACCTTGCTGTTATGTGACGATCCATTTCTGTATTTTCCCTATCAAGCATTGAGAGAAGGGACTGCATTTTATTTTTCTGTGTAGTCCCAGTGCCCAGCATAGCTCCTGGTACATATTAGGAGATCAAAATCTGTTTGTAAAGCAAATATTCTAAGTCTGTAAACCAGCATTTCCTCCACAGAATTTCAGTTATAAATGAACCACCTAGTTAAAATGACAATTAGGTTCCATAGTTCTGTAAGTGTCCCACTATAGCTATATTGTGGGTGAAACAGGCCTTTGTATTCAGAGAACCTAACCACTGTTTAAATTGCTGTTTCTAAGCAAAAATGCCTTCCCAGTTCCAAATTATTTATCTACAACCAGATGCAGGCTATCTGTAACTCAAGAGCCGTCTACAGTATTAAATGCTGTGATCCATTTCTTTTTACCTTAAAATGGTCTGGAGGCATCTGTAATAGGTTAATCTGAATAACCTCTATTAATCAAACCTTGGTGTTCATAGAAAACAATGCCCGCCAACCCAGCCCTGCACTACAGTTAACAATGCGCTTCTTTGTTTTTGCCTTTTAGGAGTGGTTACAGGCCTGGACAGCAGAGATAAGGTTTTCTTTTCTCTAACAAGAACCAATAAAAAACAGTCATTATGAAAAGCTTAATGCAAGACAAACAACAGGTATCTAGAAGACTACTTAGCTAACCAACTGCAAGGTCACTAAGAGTATAATCAAGATAAATCCTACATTGATGGCAATGCCAGGACCAATGCTGCAGAGACACTCAGATTCTATCTTACTCGTTAAGGAGTACAATCTGTCCTCAGAGTAGCCATGCTGGTAGGAAGTCGTTTTCTATTTACATTTGTGACATTCATATTCAAATCAAATCATTCAGTCTTACTATCACGAGAAACTAAGAATGTCAGAGGCCTAGCTCCGAGCTCCTTTTCTCTGCCATGGTGGTGTGTGCGGTTGATTGTTCCGGGGCACGTCTTCTCACCAGACTTTCAGGATCAAGAGATTCCTGGCCAAGAAGCAAAAGCAGAGTCATCGTATCCTCCAGGGCATTTGCATGAAAACTGGTGAGAAAATCTGGTGCAGCTCCAAGAGGAGACATGAGAAAAGAGCCAAGCTGGGTCTACAAGTCATGGCGCTTGAGACAGCATGTGGTCACGGGGCACCCAGGTCACGTGCTCACGCTGCACACAGGTCACGTGCTCGTATCCTATCGCTCTGTAAACATCACACCTACCTGAACAATAGATATGTTTTATGGGAGGAGGGGAATGATTGTTCTCTGTTGGTTCAGCAATAAATATGGGAGACCTTTGGTTTGGGGAAGAAAAAAAAAGGGGGTCATAGGTAGAAATTATGAAACGGATCCCTCTCTTTTGACTCATGAAGACATGAAGGTGAAAGACCTACAACCTAACCCAAGTTCACTGTCCCCCTGACAGTGGCAGACCGAGGCAGCATTAAAACTCAAGTCTCTCAGAAATGCACCACAGGCCAGGGATATGAGAACAAAAGCGCCCCTGGAAAATGCACAACACTTAATTGATTTATGGGCCTCACCTCCAGAAGGCTTCTACTCAGATGGTGCATAGTTGAGAATATGATCACCCAAAAAATCATCATATGCAGTCTCCCAATGAAATAAATCATTAGTCCATGCATGTCAGGTTCCCACTTGATGAAGACACCATCATTCTCAATGAGAGATCCTGAATCACCCCAGAGTGCTAGTCACATAGGATGCCTGTGGTACTGATTACCCTGGTATATACATTTGTCCAAACTGATCATTTCTAACTAAAATGGATACATGGTATTGTTTGTGAATTCTACCTCAATAATACTAATTTAATAAAGTAGTATGCCTGAAATGATTCTTCAGTTTTAAACACAAGCCTCAAAGTGCTGGGGCTCCTGTCTCTAACCCTTGATTCTTAACCAGTCCCTGCTGTTTCCTGCCGCTGTAGAACATATCTTGACTATCGCCTCTCGTTTGGCAAACCACCCTCCTGATACACATGTGTTTGTCAGTACAGGCTACTAAAACTTCACAGTTAAGTCAGGGATCATCACAAGAGCCCTGTCCCTGAGCCGAACCATATGAGGTCTCAACCCCTTTGAAATGGACCCTCTTGGAAGTGTGGTTCTTAGTATGTATCACCTGCTATGGAATATTACACTCCAGCTCACACTGACAGATGCGTAGGACTCTGCAGAAAGCTCCTGTGACTGCGGTATGGGTGTGCATGATGGAAAAACCTGTCATGCCAAAAAATTCACAGCCCAGGGGTGCTTGGGTGGCTCAGTAGGTTAAGCGTCCGACTCTTGATTTTAGCTCAGGTCATGATCTCAGGGTCGTGAGATCAAGCCCCAGGTCTGGCTCCATGCTATGGCATGGAACCTGTTTAAGATTCTCTCTCCCTCCCTCTCTCTCTCTCTCCCACTCTGCCCCCCATCCCACTCACACACTCTCTTAAAAAAAAAAATCACAGGCCATATCTAGAAAACACCTCGATCATACTTTCTCACATTTTAAGGTATGTGTCACAGTATCCAGAGCACCTTAAGAAACATTATCTCGGGGCGCCTGAGTGGCTTAGTCGTTAAGCATCTGCCTTCGGCTCAGGTCATGATCCCAGAGTCCCGGGATCGAGCCCTGCATCAGGCTCCCTGCTCAACGGGAAGCCTATTTCTCCCTCTCCCACTCCCCCCGTTTATGTTTCCTTTCTCGCTGTGTCTCTCTCTGTCAAATAAATAAAATCTAAAAAAAATTTTTTTAATTAAAAAAAAACAGAAGGAAACATTATCTCGCCTCGTCTTCACAAGGCCTTATGTACAGGCGGAACAGGAGTCTAGGAGAGGCACAGGGGACACATCACTGCCATCGAAGGCCTTAGGGCTGCAGACGTGAACTGCTGAGCCACAGACTCTCGAGGACCCAGCCCCAAGGAACTAATAAAGGACCAAAGGTCACCAGCAGGAACCCCAATGTGATTCACCAGCACAATATCTGTAATCGTCCAAAGTCACCTAAGATTGCAAGTTAGAAAATAACCAAGCTACATTTTCCTTTTTCATTGTTAGCTTTGCATTCTAAAAGGAATTATAATGATTAAGTCATATTAAAATAAATGCTTTCTGCCATAATTCTTTAATTAGCATGTTAACTTAATAAATCAAATAATAAATGAAAGTCATTCAATTAGCATGATTATTAGAATGAAAAATAAGTTACTTGAGGCACTTATTCATTTGATTTCACTTAAACAACTTTTTTTAATTCATATTTTTAAATATGAAGAAAATATTAGCATTGTTTCATATAAACAGGAGGAAACACAGTCTGCTTTTTTTTTTTAAAGAAGAACACCAAGAAGCATGTTCACATATTCCTGATAGGGCTCTATACTGTAAAGCAGAAGAGGCTAGAGTTTCAGGTCAAAGGAATTCTGGGAAAGAAGGCAATTAAAAGAAAGGGCATCTTTGGATTACTGATGGGATCCAGAAGCTTCTACAGAAGGGAAATCAGGAGGAATTCAGGAACTCTGGAGCTGAGACTGCAAGACCAACAACTGTACAAAGTACCCATCATTATTCCCATTTTATAAACGAGTAAGCTAGGGCTTAAGGATCAAGATTAGCTACCTTAGAAATAATATTTTTATGTCTAAGATCTCAAAGCTCCCATTTCATAAGAACTAAGCAAGGCTAAACTCTAAAACATTACTAAAATTCTTCAAAATGCCAGCATGATGGCTGTAGTCAGATTTTAAAGGGTTCATTGTGATATAACACATTCACCTTATCAGGCCCTGTTTAGCACAGACAAAATTAAAGACTTGATGCATCTTCTTGTCAGACAAGGTATGGAGAGAAGCTGTGCTGCACAGAGAGATTTCTAGAAAATTCTCCAACCACCAAGCACTTATTTTTTTTTTTTTTTAAGATTTTATGTATTTATTTGACAGAGAGAGAGAGAGAGATCACAAGTAGGCTGAGAGGCTGGCAGAGAGAGAGGAGGAGGCAGGCTCCCTGCTAAGCATGGAGCCCGATGTGGGCCTCGATCCCAGGACCCTGAGATCATGACCTGAGCTGAAGGCAGAGGCTTTAACCCACTGAGCCACCCAGGCGCCCCCAAGCACTTATTTTAATCAAACCTTCACAAAGATTAACAATAGAGTACTTCTTTGACTTCTTATATTGGTCTTTCATACAGTGATGTTCCTAAAATGCCTTCAAATGCTGTCTCTTAGTTAAAGAACTATAATATTTCATGCCTCCACATCGTGTCATTTCACTGCTTCTCAGTCACCTGTTACAACTCAGCAGCACTACCAGTGTTGGTAGTGGGAAACTGAAATTTTTCTTTGCATTTCTGTCTTCGTTTGACACAAATTCATGAAAAATAGAAATAAGAAAGTAGAAGTGATAAACATAGGCCTCAGACACTATAACAAAGATGGGAACTCTAGGTATGTTCAAAGTGAAAAATCCTGGATCTCAATTGAACACATCTTCCAGATTTAAACAGGTTAAACCTGTGGTTCAATAATGGGGGAGGAAAAGAGGGGACAGGAGAGGAGGGGAAATGTAAGGAATATATACCGAATTCTGGAAATAAATCACTGAAGAATGTTTGTAAAAGGGAAGGGATAAGTGGTACATTATAATATTTTTTAGCTCTTTAGAACCAGAACTATCCCAGACTCTTGCCATCCAAGCAACTTTTCAACATGGAAAAAATGAAAGAAGGGACTTCTTGCACTTTCTTATGTTTCCACTAAATAAACAGAACAGTAACAGGATCCAAATATCATATAAAAGGCTCTAAGAGAATAGCATGGAGGACATTAGGAGAAGGAAGGGAAAAATGAAGAGGGTGGAAAACGGAGGGGGAGACGAACCATGAGAGACTATGGAATCCAGGAAACAAACTGAGGGTTTGGGGGCAGGGGGAGGATGGGTTAGCCTGGTAATGGGTATTAAGGAGGGCACGTATTGCATGGAGCACTGGGTGTTATACTCAAACAATGGATCATAGAACACTATATCAAAAACTAATGATGTACTGTATGGTGACTAACATAACATTAAATAAATAAATAAATAAATAAATAAATAAACAAACAAATGCCTCTTTAGAGGTCGCAGTAGGCAGCATCGGGCATGGTTTCCAATATCCCCACCCCCAGCAAACATGCCCTTGTGTAATCAGTACCCCGGAGTGTGGGCTCCACAAATGACTTCTAGTGAACAGGAGACTGCAACGGTAATGGGATGTCACTTCCTCGATTCACTAACAGAACACTGTGACTTCCATCTTGCTAACACACTCTCTCGCCTTTTTGTTGGCTCACCCCAGTGAAGAAAATTGCCATGTGCAGAAGCCTACATGGCAAAGAACCAAGGGAAGCCTCCACCTATCAGCTCATGAGGAAATGAATCCTGCCAACAACCATGTGAACAAGATGCTTCCTAGTCAAGACTTGAGATGACTGCAATCTTTTAAGGAGACTCTGAAACAAAGGATCCAAATAAGCCACACTGAGACTCCTGACCCATAGAAGCTGTGAGATGATAAATGTTATTTAAACATCTTTAAAGCCACAAAGTTTGGGGGCAATTTGTCATACAGCAGTAGGTAACTAATACAGACTTAAAACATACACAGCCAACAGGTCATAAATAACCTAGAACGCTGTTGTAAATCAAATAAGGTTTCTGTCTGAAGAAGCTGGTGTCCCAAGGAAAAAAAATAACAAACCAAAACTGTATAACTCTTTATCAGTTAATATGACAAAGTATCCAGAGTCATATATTACACATTTCTCTGTAGCTAGAATATTTATTATATCATTTTCTTTAATCAACTGAACTATATCTAACTATTGGCAAGTTTATCATTATTATTATTATTACTATTAACCTCTAATAGATAAGTCGTTAGGTCTGTGACAGAACCAACTTTTTGACGATCCCAAAATATTTAGTGGATGTTAACTAATAACAAAACTCGAAAGATACCGAATACAAAATTATTTTCTCCCTCAACTAATCTCGCAAAATTTCCACGTACCATGTATACAGATAATATAGTTATTTGTGCCCATAGACTTCAAAAGAGTACAAATTCACCCACTATTGTGAATAATAATTACCAGTCAAGCCCAAAATTAGAGTTTTAGGGTGGGACCCCCACAAATATTTTTTAAAAGACAGAGCAGGTCAGAGCCCTGGAGCATTTACTCAGATCTTTCATTCGATAAAGACTTACTTAGCATTTATCATGTGTTAGGTACTGAGATATGAAAGTGACAG
This sequence comes from Ailurus styani, assembly GCA_002007465.1. Lineage (NCBI taxonomy): Eukaryota > Metazoa > Chordata > Mammalia > Carnivora > Ailuridae > Ailurus > Ailurus styani. Next base: position 5,234,436 of record LNAC01000039.1, read on the forward strand.
AGATAGTTTAACTTATAGTTCAGTTTATGCCACTGATCCAGTAGCAATACTGAGAAACTAAGGAGCCATAAATCTTAACCATAAATCTTAATCACTTAGCCAGTATTTCCCTATCTTTGCTAAAGAATAATAAGCAATTGCCAGATGCTTTGCTGAAATTCAAGTAACTTAAAACACAAACAATATACCAACACTGGGAATACAAAAATTAGTAAGATATGATCCTTGCTCCCCAGAAGCTCATAATTTTATAAAAAGGATAAACTATATCTTGGAACCCTTCCAGCCTACCAGAATAGTCATCTCATAAAAGTGAGTCATCCTATATTTCATCTGCTTACTCTTAGCTATATCCTGCTGTAAAATTAAAATACATCTTTCTTCCCTTGGTGTTTACAAGTTCCAAATATTTATAGACTCATGTCTCTACTTTGCTGTCTCTCAGCCAAGATGAATATCTTTAACTCCTCTTCTCCTTCCCTTTTAAAGCAATTCCTTAATATAAGTAATCTTTTCAGTGACTTAATTTAAATTTTCTATTTCTGTTTTAAATTCTGGACCCAAATGACATAGCTAAATACTATTCCAGATATGTAATCAATCACAACGAAAAACACCAACCTTCTCTGATGATATAATGCCTCTGTTGTAGAGTCCAAAACACTGATTTTTCATTTACTTTTTAAATTTGGGGGTTATACTATTACACTGCAATTTTACATTTCCTCTAATGCCTTTAATTGTATGGATCTTGCAGGTTTCTCAGTTCAAATGAAAATTTAGAGATGGTACTTACTCTGAAACAATTGTGACCAACAAATAGTATAAAGCCAAATTTCTTATAGCAATAGGAAATGAAGCTTTTAAAAAAAAGACAAGGGCGCCTGGGTGGCTCAGTGGGTTAAAGCCTCTGCCTTCGGCTCAGGTCATGATCTCGGGGTCCTGGGATCGAGGCCCGCATCGGGCTCTCTGCTCGGCAGGGAGCCTGCTTCCTCCTCTCTCTCTCTGCCTGCCTCTCTGCCTACTTGTGATCTGATCTCACTCTGTGTCAAATAAATAAATAAATAAATCTTAAAAAAAAAAAAAAAAAAACAAAACATTCCTGACTAAAATCTCAACTCTATTAAGATAGTCTCACACACAAAAAAATAATTTTTCAAATGTCCCCATGTTTTTAACATCACATTCATATTTGGTATAATTTATATTTCTATACTGACTACAGAATACATCTAAAGTAAACATACAATTTAAATCTTCTACTCCTGAAAATGCTTTGGCAGAACCGTGACAATATGGTCCAGCTATCAGGATTCACAATCACGGATAAGAACTGAGCAGGCTGTCCCGGGTAGATTTCTACTCGTTCAAAGTTTCAAATATTATTAGCTACTTACTTAAACAGTAGAAGCATTCAGTGATTGTGAGTAAATTATGCATGTGCCATACAAGGTCAGAACCACATTCAGAATACCTTTTTCAACACCGTGTTCATGCTATCGATGAGGTAATAATAATCAATAGTGGCTTCTTTAATGGGGAAAAATTTTCATTCTGGGGAAAAAAATGTTCATTCTGTTGCTCCCAATTTTTTTTTTTTAAAGATAACTCTACACCACACGCAAGGCTTGAACTAGCAACCCTGAGATCAAAGTTGCATGCGCTACCCACTGAGCCAGCCAGGCACCCCTGTTGTTTGCAAACTTTTAGTACTTAAGAACAAACAAACTCCCAGGGTGCCTAGGTGGCTGTCAGTTAACCATCTGCCTTTGGCTTGGGTCATGATCCCAGGGTCCTGGGATCGAGTCCCACATAAGGCTCCCTAATCAGCAGGGAGCCTGCTTCTTCCTTTCCCCATGCCTCTCCCCCTACTTGTATGCTCTCTCTCTCTCTCTCTCTCTCTCTCTCTCTCTCTCTCTCTCTCTCCCCCTCTAATAAATAAATAAATAAATACATACATACATACATAAAATCTTTTTTTTTTTTTTTTTAAAGAACAAACAAACTCCCTAGCCTGGTATCTTGGACTTCCTTGATCAGGCTCTAACCAGTATATTTCTGGTCTTAACCACATACTACCACAATTTAGCTTATCTGTATTGGAATCAGACGGAACTCCATACTCTTTCAGGGATAATTCAAGAGCCTTCTCCCCTCAGAATTTTTTACACCCAACACTCCCTTAGGTTACCCTCCTCTCTCAAATCTCTACTCTGGGTGTCAGTATAGCCGAGAAGTCTAAGGTGCCGGACTAAAGCTTCACTTTCTCAAGTCTCCATTTCATTTCTACCTATCCTTCAACATCTAGCTCACGTGGCAGCTCTGTGAAGCTTTCCCTTCTCCCCCCACCCCTCATAACCTCTTCTAACCTTGAGTAGCATTTAGTCTGTGCCTCTCACATAGCCACCATCACATTCTTTCTCATCTAGCTTATAGCACAATTGTTTGTGCCCATGGCAGATTTCTCTCAGAGTAAAATCCTGAGGAGAAGGTCTTCCACGCAGTCTTATCTATACTGTCCCCATCCCTCATGCTTTAAACATACAAGGTAATAATAAGTGTTTATTATAGACAGTGTGTTGAAAAATATAAATATGTTACTTGGTCCAAAAGCATACCATAATAATCAGTATTCTTACTCATATTCACTCACTGAGGAAATATTTACTCAGTACCTGTTGTGTACTCGGGCACTACTAGCGTGCCAAAATGAATCATAGACCCTGCTCACTCAAGAAGTATATGGTCTAGAAGATGTTCTAAGGCATATATATATATATGTATATATCTACATATATACATACACACACACATATATACACACACATATATATACACACACATATATATATATATCTACAATACTAACAGATAAGTATCATAAGAGAAGTAAAGAAATACAATAGCAACCAGCAAGAAGGAGAGATTATTTCCAATTAGGAATGGATATGAGGATAAGTTTTAACATCAGTGCAAGTCCTCAAAGACAGGTAGTATTTGAATATGAAGAGATGGAGTAATAAGCAAAGGCCACTGAAGCAGGAAATCTCAGGACGACACAGGAAACAATCAATAGTTTAATGGTACAGTGTAAATGAAAGATTATAAGGATAAAGAAAAATTCTAAAGGCAGTTGGAGCTATATCTTTTATGACCTTGAAAACCCAATAAGGAAATAGAGCTTTAGTCTGTAAGCAATGAGGAACTACTTCAAGGTTCTTGAACAGGAGCTGTGTAATTATTCAGAAGGTCCAAAGTGGATGGAAGGGAAAAAGACTGTAAGGAGACAAGCTGAGAGGCTAGTAACATCCTTCAAGAAAGAGATAATAAAGGCCTGAACGGGGAATGAGGCACTAGGGATGGAAACGGACAAATGGAAGAGATATTTTAGAGGTGAAACCGATAAGACTGGGCAAGGTCTAGATGTACAGTGCAAGGGTCTGCAAGGGGTAAAAGAACTTTCTAGGTTGAGAGGAGGGTAGGTGATCCCCTAAAAAAAATAGACACGAAATCAGCAGCAAACCAACTAGGAGAAATCCGAGTCCTAGTCATACTGAGTTTTAGTATAGGTGGATACTCATGCAAAAAGATCAGAAACAAAATCTGTTAATCTATGCTATTCAGAGTGAAATATACAATTTTGCAAAAAAAGAGAGTTGAAATTAATCTTCAGTAAGATTCTGATCGATGATTCAAACATGATCATGAACTCAAAAATAACTCACATCAGTTATATTAAGTACATAGCAAATTAATATCTAAAACCGTTTATGAAGAAGGTTTTAAACTGGAATGACCTCATGTACCCACGTAAAAATGTGCTGATTCTGTGGTTAATAACAAAGTGACTAGGTGGAAGTCTTTGATTTGAGAACAGTTCAAAATTACGAGATGAAATGCATCTATTGAATTGGGAAGTCCATCTTTGTGGTCATTGTCATTTGGCTTCAATTTAACTTCAATGTCACAGCAAGAGATGTTTGAGTCAGACAGCAAGGGGTACTAACTAGATGTCCTTATGTATTCACTCATTCCTCTCTATACAAATACTTCTCCTCAATTAGTAAAACCGAGTTAACCAAAAAAAAACCCAAAAAATAAATAAAATAAAATAAAATAAAATAAAATAAAATAAAACCAAATCAACCTAGATTTACCCCCACCATATCCCAACAATTGCCAAAAGCCTAAGAAATAATGATCACGAAACCACTTTTTTCGAGGAGAATTGGGGAATAAAACTTCCAATTATAAACTCATGGGTATTACAACTATTCAAAAACCATGTTTTCTCTTGAACAAACCAAAAAGATCTCATCAACATAAACTAACATGACAATAATGCAAAGATAACCAGAATTTGACATTAATAAATGTTTGTTACATGTGTACTGAAAAAAAAAGTAAAATCAAACATTTGGTTTGTTGAGAATACTGATAACATTTATTGATAATACTGATAACATTCTATTCACTGGATGCAATGTCAATATTTCAACTTAGCTCTTAAGGAAAAAAAAATAATGAGAACTCAGTCTTTAATTATTAATGTTTTTACTAAAAATGAGCAATAATATGAATAACAAAATGGATTGAAAGGTACTTATTTCACATTTGACTATTCCATTAAGATTATACCAATCATTTGTTGAAAACCACACTGACATTTTATAGCTATGCATAAATACAATGGAAGAACATACACCAAATATTCATAATGGTAATCTTTTAGTTGTAAGCTTATGGGTAATTTTATTTCCTTACTTTTTGCTTATATGTGTTTTTAAAATTTTCTACAATTAATGTTTATAATAAATGCACTAAGAGGAAAAGATATTTTTTAAGAGAAGGTAAAAAAAATCGTACTGACCAATTTAAAAGAAACATACTTACCAGATCTCTGTGAAGCACCCAATTTGCATGGAGGTAATGGATACCATCAAGAATCTGGTAAAGTAATGATTTAACCATAGATCTTGGCAACTGCATGGGCTTTTTATTTGCTTTTGATGCACGGTGAAACTTAATAATATGCTAAAAATAAAACATACAAAATAATATATAGTATTTGCTAATATTTATATCAACAAAACACAAGTCTATAATAAACTCTCTACATTGAAAAATTACTTATTAAATGCCAATAATGACACAAAGAAAAATAATTTGAATAATAAGGTCAACCAAATAGAACCTATACTGGTAGTGAATGTGACAATGTTATTGAGGGTATAACAACTAGATTTATTGAAACCATCAAGATTTTCATTAAATAAGACTGAAAGGTAAAAAGCATTGATGTTTAAAAGCCGGCATAAAAATAGCACTAGTTGTATTCTCTATTGGCAGAATGAAAGACTAAAAAAAAGAAGAAAAGACCCTGTAAATCTTTACTGTTCTTTTTTTTCTTTCTTTCTTTTTTAAGGAAACTCGATGCCACACATGGGGCTGGAACTCACAACCCTGAGATCAAGAGCTGCATGCTCTACCAACTGAACTCGCTAGGTGCCTCTGTATCTTTACGATACTATAAAAAGTTAGCACTTAGAGCATTTGTGTAATGTCACTGACTATATGTACATTTCAATTATTGGAAAGTTCTACCTTCTTTTGGCACAGAACGAAATTAGGCTACATTCCTAGTAGTTAATATTAAATAGGAAATCACTAGAAAAGAGGGAGAGAAAAATGGGGAATTCGATCCCACTGAAATAAATACAACTGCATCAACATATTCAAATTTCTATGTCCACATGTTATTTTGTAGGTCATGAAAACATTACAATGATAGGGAAGAAATGCTACCTGTCCCCCAAACCTGCACCTTCACTTCCCCCTCACCCCTTTGCGAAACATGACATAATGGGTATTAAAGGCCATTTAAACTCCTATTAAACAACACTGGTAACATTGCTCCACTAACTTTAAAATGTCCTAATGGTATGGGAAAATTTTAAGCTATTTACATAGCTTTCTTGCTTTTTTTTTTTAATAAACTGTTCAACATTATGTACTTTATTTAAAGAACAGAAAATTACAGTTTATTCTGTAGCAGCAGTGTCTATATATACATTATATAATATATATATATATATGTAGTAGGAGCTACACATACATAACTTTCAACTTTTTATAGCCACATCAAAAGAAAAAAAAGGAAGAGGTAAAATTAATGTAATATATTGTAATTAACCCAGCATATTCAAAATATTATCATTTCAACACATAATCAATGTAAAACATATTAACAAGATATTTTACACTTTTTTCCTACTAAGTCTTCAAAAGTCATTTTTTGCATGTGTATTGTATATTTATAGTGCATCTTAATTTAGACCAGCAACACTTCCAGTGCTCAAAAGGCACACACAACGCCATGTTACAAACGCCACATTACAAATGGTCTACAAGACCTGACTAGTCTGACTAGCCCAATGCACCACATGTTCTTTCCTCATATCAGTCATGTTCAAAACGAAGTGCACATGTTATCAAATAAACCTTGGCAGAAATAAAAAGGATACAGAGAAATGGGAAAAACATAATTTTGATGACTATCCATGAGAAAAATTCACCGGACATTCTTGCCAATATGTTATAATAGCATAAATTCTAAAAGTTCTTTCAAGACCTATAAGTCTGTTAAAGTTACTCCAAAACAGATGTGCCATATTTGGAGATGACACACCACACTATGTTAAGTCAAAACTTAACTATCAAAAATTTGGACTTACTGCCAAGTTTGAATTTTTTTACTTTTAGCAACACCTTGGGTAAAATGTTTAAATACCCTGATTTCTAACATAAAAAAAATTTGGAATTAGAATTTTTGGCTAATATTTGTAAAACTATATATATACTTCTATTTGGTAGAGTCAGTTTTAATTTGCAAAATGCTGCAAGAGATTGACCTTAACTTAGAAAGGGAAATTATTCACAAGTACATAACTAGTGAAATTTGAACTACTATATGTATCACAAAAGAAAGCAATTTTCACTACATTTTCATAACATTATCAGTAAGCTTTCATTGATGACTTGCATAAAATTACAATCTCACACACATTTATACTTTTGAAGTGACATTTCTGAATATTACAAATGCCATCTTCTCAGTATATGATAGTGTTTATTGCTCGAGTCCTTTTAAATCTGCATTTGCACTTAATACTTACTTTAAACTCTGGTGAACAAAGCAAGTTTTCCTTTACATGCATTAGCAATACACAGTGCATGCATGCATTAGCAATACACAGTGCATACATACATCTGCTTCTCCGTACCTAGAAGAAGACTCCTAAAAATAAGGTGAGTTTAGACTTACCCACAAATCATGTTCCGCATAATCAAAAAGCAGCCACACCTTCCTGTCACTGTGAGAAAGGAACACCTTCTGCAAGGCGATCACATTAGGGTGCTTCAATTCTCGCAAAAGCTGAATGCAAGAGGAAGAGAGGGGGTCACTCTCCTGTTCGCAAGCAGGGGGAAATGCTGCATTTTCTAGTGAAATCTTTGAAAATTTAGACAATCCAGATAAGCAAAAGAAAAAAAAAATACCCCTCCTCCGAGGTAAGTTCTGCCCCATCTTGGTGCATACCCTTCCAAATTCTTTTCCCACGTGTTATGTGTGTGTTTTCGAGATGGGATCATTTTAAACAGTAAAATGTAAAATGGTAAACAAAGTAAATATCGCATCACGAAGTAATTAAATATAATTTGGAATGTGCTTATTTGTTTTTTACTATTGGGGGCAGGAATCATGTATTAATTCTGTTTTTTTCTACCCAAGCACAGTAGGTACTCAGTGAACATGTGACAAAAGAAGGAAAGAGATTTAACAGTCCCTACACTTATCCATGCCTAGAATACGTGGTTGAGGTTTTTCAGAAAAGCAGAGCATATAAGGTAATGACTCCCATACCCACTGATTTAAAAAAAAAAAATGGTGTGGAGAAGAGGTCACATAAATACAGAGAATAAGAAATAGATCCTCACAGAGTAGAAGCTGGTCCCTGATAATAAGAAGGCAATCATAAGAAGATAGACCAGATCCGCAAGTGAAACCTTAGCCCTTGGCACGCACCAGGCAGCTGCTTGATAAATTATCTAGCAACAACTTTCACTATTCGAAGGCAAAGCCTTATTATAAACATGCCTGCCTCAGGCGTTCCTCAACCAGTGTTCAGATTTAACACTAACATGTTCAATTTGCTATTTTGAATGTCTTTTAAACATAAAACTCCGTGGGAGATACAAAAAGGAAGAGAGAACAAAAATTTCTACTGAATACTTTTTGTGTGTAGGATGACTAGATACACATGTTTTTCTCTTGTTTAATCCTTGTAACAACCCTCTGATGCACATGGAACCTGAGGTCCAGTGTTATAAAAATAACTTGATCAAAACCAAACACCTGGAAAAAAAACAGTTTGGATTTAAAGAGATCTGCCTAATTCCAAAATTCATGCTTTGTCCACCATGGCTAAAGTCCTTGTCTTCAGTTCCTACAGTGTAACGGGCAAGACAGACATACAAATCGATCAATGAGGCAAGAGAAAAATGAGTTCTTTACCCATTCTAATAACTTATTTTTTTTTCCTAATAACTTTAAATGAGTAAAGTATACCTTCAGTGCCTGTGCTGGAATCCTGTTAAAAAAAATCGCATAAAAGCTCCATCTCTGGAACTTTTATAAATTAGTTCCCGGTTGCTGAATTCTTTACTATTTTCAGTGTTGTTTCCCAGTCCTTCAATTCTCTTATTTTGGCTCTGTACTTGAGCTCTTTCCCTTGACCTGCCCTTTGACCACCTTGCTGGAAGGTGGTGCTCTACCAGCTATAATTTGGGCATGGTTCCCAGATATGACTCCCTGGGTTCTCCCTGAAGCCACCTGCCCCGGAACACAGCTAAGACGCAAGAGTTAGGATGGGATGGGCTTCCCTGGGACAGCCTTCTATTTTGCACAGTCTGCCTCAGAGTTCTATGCACATTTCCTACTGGATCTAGGTGAGAAAGGAGAGCTGGAAAGAAATGCCCGGGGAAGATATAATAGTCCTACCCCCCTTGGAGGGGAAGGGAGTCTGGGGGACATTAAGTGGGTGCTCAGCTATCGGCTACTTTCTCTGCTCCCACTGCCTAAGAAAGGTGAAACAATCCTGCTTCTTGCTTCAGAAGTAAATGTTAGACATAACAGGCTCCTAATAAGTAACTGAATCAGAAAGTGGGGAGATGCAGAGCTATACCCAGTTTTCCTGTTTTTGAATGGTTTAGGCTCCCAGACTCGGTAGGTTAATATGTTTAATGACCTTATTTGCCAAGGTCAACCTTCAAGCACTTGGACCCTGGTTGAGAGGCCCCCCGACAGGCGCAATGTCTTGTCACCCTCTCTTTCTGACTCCTGGTATTAATGAACTTAGAGAGTTTGGCTTTATGAAGTCTGTACCCAAAATACGATCTCTTTGTTGCCTGCAGGGGAAGGTTGGTGAAACTCATTTCTGCATCTACGCCAGGCTCTGGCTCGTCCGGGGGAGGGGATGTCACATGTAGCAATGTTTCATCCATATCTCTAAAACATCACATTTTCTGTGTCTACAAATCGGTGATCCCTCTACAAAGGAACCACTTGAGCTCCCATGTTTAAACATTATTTTGAACAGGTAATACATTTACATGGTCCAAAAATCAAAAGTACATAAAAGGCTATACACTGAGATGTCTCATTACCATGCCTGCCCCTGGTGACCTTAGTCCTCCTCACCTGCTAGAACTGACAACTTTTATTAGTTAATCCTTCCAGTGTTTCTTTATGCCAATTAAAGCAAATATGAATATATATTTTTATCTCTCCTTATTTACTCAAAAGACAGCACTTAATTTTTTTTCAATACAATCTATCCTAGAAATTCTCTCCAATATCAGTATACAATATTAGTAGGTAGAAATCTTTTTCTTTATTACAGCAGCAATATATTTCTAGGTCTTTTCCTTTCTAGTTCTTTTTTTTTAATTGTGGTAAAATACACATAACATAAATTACCATTTTAACCATTTTTAAATGTACAGTTAGGCTTTGATACTTGTTTTGCAGAAATATCTCACTTGTACTAGCAAGAAGCTGTTACAGTCTTTATTCATTCAAGTAAGGCAAGGGATAAGACAAAGGCCAAATAACGGGGAGCCTTGTAGGCCATGTGGAAGTGTCTCCAGCAAGGCTCTCTAATATCACTGGAAGTTTGCTGGGCACAGGGGGTTAGTGGAGAAGCCAGCTGATATTAAAGGTCCCACACTTGGACTATCTCCTGCGCGTGTCTCATGGTCAGGTCACCGAACAGGGAAGTCTGAGTGTGATGGAATTTAAGAAGACTCTCAGCTTTGGCTTCACGGAATCATCTGTGCTTTATGTGTATTTATATTCTGCTTTATTCTGCTTTAATTGTTTATAACTGCCTCCCATTAAACCCTGAGAACAATTTTTAATGTATCCCTGTAACCCCAGGGACGAAAGCAGAGCCTGGCATATAGAAGAAAGAAGCCCTGTTTTTAGTGATCTCATCCAGTTGGAGGACTCTACATGTCACCGCTGTGCGTGAACTCCCAAATGTTTATCTCTAGCCCGCACATCTTCCCTGAACTCCAGCGACGTGTATCCAACCACATCAACATCTCCGCTTGAATGTCTCCGGGCTCACACTGAGGTGGTGATGTCCCGCTCCCCTGCCCTCTACCTCAACTGCTTTTCCCCGGCTCAGGTCACAGCAACCGCATCGTTCCAGTTACTCAGGTAAACAACTTCATCTACTCTAACTCTATTCACAACAGCACCTTCTTAGCGAGTCTTTCCTGGTTCTTCTATTTGAAATTATAACCTCCCTCTGCACCTCTGTTTTTCTGCAAAGCATTATCACTGTCAAACATATTATAACTCTGTATTCCTTATCTATAGTTTTAAAGAGCTCAGAAAACAAAGCTTTCTAGGAACTCATGTAAGAAAAAAAATTTAACTTCTATGAAAAAAAATGCACTGTCAAAGGCACATCCTTTCAGGTTATCAGATTCTGATTCTATGGAAGCTGTTTTACAACTCTGTACATTAGAAGTAACTGATGACAATGCAGGATAATTCTTGTCTATACACATAGAAACTGTCCTGTCCAGGAGAGGTTCACTGACTTCCCTCTCCTGTTCTGGAAGAGGGAAGTTCTGCCTCAATTTGCCCATCATTTTAATACTCCTGATCTATAAACATGTCTAAGGATTCTCCTTTCAATGGGCTATACCATCTACTGGGCTCCTTCATTTAATAAGTTAAATAAAAATCTTCAAAATGTGTTCATTTTATATCTGTATCGCATCATAATTTTAACTTTTTTTGACAATTATCCTTTGATACTCATTTTGCAGAAATATCTCACCTACACTAATGTGAAGCTGTTATAGTCTTTATTCATCCAAGTGTGAATGATCATACTTCTATACTAAAGAATATTAACAGGTTTGATTACTGCTTTCCTGGGTGTTAGGTAACATAATATATAGACCATATTATATTTCTAAAATCTTTTTAAATATTTTGAATCTAAAACACATCTGGTTCCTGAAGCTTCAGTTAAGGAATTGGAGACCTAGGTATTTTTTATTTATGTTATCTTGTTTATTGTCTTTCTCCATTAACCTATAAGCTCTATGAAGGCAAAGTTGTTGCTGGTTTTATACCCACCCCCCCATGTTTATTTTATTTTATTTTATTTTATTTAAAGATTTTATTTATTTATTTGACAGAGGGAGAGAGATCACAAGTATGCAGAGAGGCAGGCAGAGAGAGAGGAGGAAGCAGGCTCCCCGCTGAGCAGGGAGCCCGATGCGGGCCTCGATCCCAGGACCCTGAGATCATGACCTGAGCCGAAGGCAGAGGCTTTAACCCACTGAGCCACCCAGGCGCCCCCCGCACCATGTTTAAAATGGTGTCTGGCACATAGTAAGCACTCAATAAATATTTGCCACAAGAATTAAATCTACTGAACGTACCTAGTTCTTACAGAATAAACCAGTAAACAGCTTGGAATATTATTAAACTCTGGTATCCTTCCAAAGGTGTTTTGAATGCTTTTGTTTTTAATAAACTGAATAGACTATGTCTAATACAGTTTTTCTAAGGATACTGACTTTCGGCAAGCTACATCTATTTTAAGCTTAAAAAGGAATAGTTCTCTCAACCAGTGCCCACACTCCCAGAAGCAGAAGAGAGCTGCTTGATGTGAAGAACAGAAACAAAGCTCTTAATAGCTCAGGGTGAGGTATTTTACCTGCGCAGAACCTGAGACGGAAAAGGGTGCTGTGAGGGTGTTTCCTGAAAGGACTATAAATGAAATAAGCACTACAAAATTCTGAAGAAAATGCCCACAGGAAAATGGGACCCAAGGGAGACACACCTGAGGAACAAAACAGAGATGAATCCCATCACTGGCTACTTTCAAGGCTAGTTTGCTACCCAAATGCTAGACACTAAACAAGTGCCGCATAAGAGTATATTCTCTACTCCAATTTACTGAAGCTGACAAATGAAAAAAAGGAAATTTCTCTACCACTCTTTACTGGAAAAACAAATGTCCAGTAACAAGAAAGCCGATAAGTGAATTACGGTATATCCACATATTGTAGCCTCTTATGCATATGCCAAGAGTTTTTAAATACACGAGAAAAGACTTACACTATAACATTATGATATAATATAAAAAGGCTGCAAAATATTAAATGTCTATAAAATAGGAATTACATCAAAACATCAATATAGTTATCTTAGGGTGGTGGGATTAGGTGTGATTTTTACTTCTAGTTTTCTATTTTACAAGTTTTCTATAATGAACTCCTATAATTTTCTATTCTTATTTGATCTGTTGAAAGTAACTGTGTGATTCATTTGACTATCAATCTTTCCCATGGTGAAAATGGCTTTACTTTAGGAAACAGTGAGTGTTTCATCCTTTTAAGTGTATGACCCCCCGGGGCCCCACATACACAAAAAAGGAAGGCAAATGAAGCACTCTATCATATGGCAAAGAGTGGACTCTAAAATGCCACAGTATCCCTAAACCGAAATCTAAGAGTTAGCATTTTAAAATCTGCCACGTCCACATCTGTGACAGCAGCCCTTTCGGAAGCTGGTCTTTGCAAGCGCGGGGATGCATTATAACCTTCCAGCAGGTGGCACTCATACTCTGAAAAGGGGTCTATAAAACAGTAGCCCAGCTCTGGTTCAAGGTGGCCCTAAATTACTTGGCTTTATTTTACTTTAGGGACACTGCTTAGGTACCAGTCATAAGCTTCAGGGAGGTCAATGCCCCTACTGCCACAAAGTAGAGGGGACAGTGAAGCAGCAGGCATAACGCAAAAAGTACGGGTTTCAGGATTCCGAGATCTGAGTTTGAGTTCTGACTTATTAAATGTATGATATAAAGCAAGTCGACTTAAAAACCCCTCTGGGTCTCATGGAATAATGAATATCTACTGCCAAACACAAATGCAGGATCTGTAAGAATTAAATGAACATAAGTACACTGACTATGTAACACAATGCATAGGACATATTAAGTACTTGATAAATTATAGTTATTACTCTTATTAACTTTTTTTGAAAGATATTTACCCATTCACTTACTTATTTTTAAGATTTTATTAATTTATTTGACAGAAAGAGAGACAGCGAGAGAGGGAACACAAGCAGGGGGAGTGGGAGAGGGAGAAACAGGCTCCCCACAGAGCAGGGAGCCCTATGTGGGGCTCGATCCCAGGACCCTGGGATCATGACCTGAGCTGAAGGCAGACAACTGAACCACCCTGGCGCCCCTAATTAACTCTTATTAATAGGAATGTGATGTGGACTAAATGACATAATATATGCAGAATGCCTGGCATACCATAAGTTCTTGATGAATAATAGCTATTATTGCCCATGTACATAAGTGGAAGAGACCAACCAGTCTGGGCAGTCAGAGAGCCTGTTAAAGCACAGATGTGCAGCTGTGGTTGCGCGGGTGGCTCTGTCCATTAAGTGTCTGCCTTCAGCTCGGGTCATGATCCCCGGTCCTGGGATCCTGGCACTGAGCCTGGCATCAGGCTCCTTGCTCAGTGGGGAGCCGGCTTCTGAGCAGGAAGCCTGAAGTGGGGCTCAATCCCAGGAGGACCCTGGGATCATGACCTGAGTCAAAGGCAGATGCTTAACCAATGGAGACACCCAGGCGCCCCTAAACTATACATGTTTTATAACCACTCTGAATATACAAAGTTTAAATATGAAAAACAAAACCAATGCAAATCGAAATAAAGAGTTTACAAAGTAAAACCTAAGTAACTGGAATTCTCAAGGGCTTTCTGATTCAATGAGTGGTAATCAGAAAATCTTTTCTTGTTTCAATACTCCTGGTTGAAAATTTTCCCCACTTTCACAATTATCGAAACTAAATTTGTCTCTGACTCTGGACATTGTTTTAGAGTCTTGGGGTTTCAATAAATAAACTAACAAATGTTTATTTTCTTCTCATCTATCCTTTTTTGTGGTAGGAGTAAAAGGAGGGAGGGGAAAAAAGTCTAATTTAAAACTCTGTATTTAGATCCTTGCTTTAAAAGAAAAAAAAAGGACTGTCTTATTCTCCATAATTCTGTCTCTGGTTCTTTTCCTTCTCTATTCTGTAGTCCCTTTCGACATCTTACTCATGTGTCTGACATTAGCTACTACTTTTATGGAGAATCTCAAATCTCAATCTCTAGTTCTAATCTTGCCCCTAAACTCTGACGTCAATTTCCAACTATGCATAAATACATCCACATGAAATCCCACTGCACCTAATCCACAGATCCAAGATTGAACATCACTTGTCCACCTCTACCTCTTAGTGTGTCCACTATTTTTGCAATTACACTAATATTTCCTAATCACCAAGGTAGGCTCAAAACCTACAATCAATCAGTGTTCAGCCACTAAACAAGTGCTGCCTTTGCCTTTTCAATATCACTCATAAATTCTCTTTTTCACACATGTGCTCCTGTCTCTGCCTGGAAAGATCTTCCCTATTCTCTTTGTCTGATTAATGCCTACCAGGCTTTTTAGAAAGGAAGAATTTATCACTGCTTTTTTTTTTTTTTTAAAGATTGTACTTATTTATTTGACACAGAGAGAGCAAGCGAGAGAGACAGCAAGCACAAGCAGGGGGAAGGACAGGCAGGGGAGAAGCAGGCTCCCCGCTGAGCAAGGAGCCCGATGTGGGGCTCGATCCCAGGACCCTGGGATCATGACCTGAGCTGAAGGCAGCCACTTAACCAACTGAGCCACCCAGGCGCCCTTTTATCACTGCTTCTGAGAAGTCTTCCCTGAAACTCGTAGTCAGAACTGGGTATCTCTCTTCTGTTTCCATCCATCCTGTATTTCTTGTTAACACACCACTAATTAAGTAAAATTATGATGTAGTTTAATTCTCTATCTCCCTTAATAGATTTAAGGTCCTCGAGTGCAGGGACTATGTCTTCCATCTCTACATTTCCACTATCTTGAACAAGCCAGACACACAGTAGCTGTACAACAAATGCTGGCTCAATTAATGAGTGATCATGTATCCCCTATCTCTTCTATTCTTTTATAAGATTTTTTTATTTATTCAAGAGAGAGAGAAAGAGCACACGAGCAGGGAGGGGAAGAGCAGAGGGAGAAGCAGACTCCCCGCCAAGCAGGGAGCCCAATGCAGGGCTTGATCCCAGGACCCTAAGATCATAACCCAAGCCGAAGGCAGACGCTTAACTGACTGAGCCATCCAGGCGTCCCTCTCCTATCCCTTCTAACACATTCTATGCACTGACATCAGAATATCTTCCTAAAATAAACTGTCTGATAATGCTAACTCTCCCACTCCAAAATCTTAAATGACTTCAAAGTTAAAACTCCTAAACACAACATTCAAAACCACCCACTCCAAAGTGGGGACAGGGTGCTGGGGGGAGCTGATACTCAAGAAAAAACTGCATTGTAAATGAGGCAGATGGATAAGATCCAGATTAAGGACCAGTGAGTTTCTCCCTGATAAAGGGAGTACCCCAATTGCCATATATTGTGGCCTTCACAATAAGGATATCCCCTTATGCCATCATCATGAATGGGCTCCCAAGGTCTCAGAATTCATCCCATTACCCAATATCTCCCACAAAGCCTTGCCATAGGACATGCAGATGAGGCAGAAGTATGATAGAAAATACCCAGCAGCTAGCAATGATAAAGAAAAAAAGAAAGAAAAAAAGAAGTTAAAATTCCTTAATAAACGAGCGCCTAGCCTACTGCAGGCACAGAGAGCCTCAGGTTAAGTTTACCGCATAACGGAGAGCAAAGAGGAGAAAGAGTAAAGAAATAATTTTTAAATTATAATTATGATGAGGCTATTAAGAAAAATACAGAATATGCATATACAGCAAAGCTCACCTGCTCTGGGAAGTCAGAGCAGGTGCTCCTAAGGCAGTCTGCTTGTTGGAAAGAGAACTGAGAAGTCCAGAGCCTCCACCAGCAAGCAAGTGCACTGGCGGTTACTCTCCCCATGACTTGAAGACACCAACTCTAAGAACTCCTTCACCATTCATCTTTTAGGAGCACGTATCAAATGAAATTCCGACTTTATTCTAAATTTGCCATGGCAGACTTCTTTCACTGTGTAACAGAGATGTGTCTTTTCTTTCCAGATGAGTATTTAAAATCACCTAGCCCAGGACCTGGCACAAAGTAGGCACTCAGCAAGTTTTGTTGAAAGAAAAAATGAAAGCAATAGTACATGAGTTGGTTTTCAAACACATTGGTTAAGTAGCATTTATTCCACATTGAAAAAATAGTATTTTCAAAACCAGGAAACAAAATTTCTAACAAGGAATTTAGTAAGTCTGAAAATTGAAGTTGGTATTTGACGAGTTAAGCAAATAAATTAGTACTTTTATCCTAAATGGCCATAACAAACTTTATTTTTATTTCAGTGCGCTCTCAAGCTATCTGGGTTCACGCCTAGCCTGCACCTTTATAGCCTATACTTCTAAAATATATGGTTTACCTTTTCTTTAATAAAAGCAGGCAACCAAGTAGCCCTGAAAGTCATCCCCTACCCACTCCCTCCCTCCCTTCCCGCCATCTAGATGGTTCCAGCGGCGGAGGATCTTTGGGGAAGGAGGGGGTTTCGCTTTCTCAAGGAACCTGTTTCCTCCATGTTGGATATTCTGCTCTTCAGAATGACTGGCATTACCAGCAGTCAGACACTCCTCCCATACAACCACAAGAAATTGCACTAACATTTACAATTTATAGCTAAAGGTTTTGATTAATTATTAATAGCTAAAATACCAATACCAGTAACTCAACGTATTTCACATCACTATGCTTCCAGAGAAGATAAACACAGTGAAGTCAAGGCTTAGATAAATTAATCATTTATAGCTCCTTAAGACCTCACGGGAATTTAAACAGTAGTAATAAGTAAAGCTACTAAATGACCTGACCAAAATGCAATCCAGGAAATGTCTACTGTATTGTTTCCATTAAATAGAAAATCCACTTCCTTCCTACTTTGCTAAAAAACCTTTGAAGGCATTATAAGCAAACACAGAGGGGGGTGAGTTTCCACAATGAAATAAATGACTTCTTTTATATTAAGTAACTACTAGAATGAATAAATCCTAAATATTTCCACTGAGTTTTAACTTTACTTTTTTAAAAGAGCTACACTGTGGCATATATGACTTTAGGAAAATATGTTAAAACAATTAGGGGGGAAAATCCTGGTAATCACTACATTATAAAAATGAAAGATAATTCAAAATACTGAGACTTTCAATAATATTGTGTTTAGCAGAGCACAGATGCAAAAAAGGACATTAACTTTAAAGTAAGCTTTCTTTGAATAATCTTCGAGCTTTGAAATGTCTTCATTCAAGGCTGCTCAAAAATACATTATAAAATGTCAAATCTCACTAGACCCTCCTCTTTCAAATGTAATTCTTCAACATAAGTTCTGGTCACACTTAAAACAAACAAACATCTGCTATAGGGAAAAGCTCCTTTTGAATAAAATTCATAGGGAAAAGATTAACAAAACTATCTTGTTCAGAAAATATATCCTTAAACAAAGTCAAAGGCTAACAACAAATGTGGAAAACATCACCAAATTGTAAGACATTAACATTAAAGGGCTAATTTGCTTGATTTATAGGGCTTACAAAAATCATTTAAAAAAACATTCCAATAAAACAACAGGAAAAGAATATGAATAGACATTTCACAAAAGGAAATACAAATTAAAATAGTAAAAAACTGTATGAAGATATAACTATCTCACAATATAAGAATGCAAACTGAAGTAATGAAGATATTTTTCATCTATGAGATTGGGAAAAATTTTAAAGCTTAAGAGTTTCTAAATGGTATCAATAAGAAACTGGCTGAATAAATTAAAGGCCCATCCTACAGTGGAATATCATATAGCCATTACAAAGAATGCATGAGAATTAGATAGATCTGTATTGTTGGTGTGGAAAGAGTACCAAGATAAAATGTTAAGTGACACAGATAAGACAGAATATATAATATCTTTTGGTACTTTTAAAAGATACAGGGGAGCCTGGGTAGCTCAGTCGTTGGTTGAGCATCAGACTCTTGGCTTAACCTCAAGTTGTAATCTTGGGGTCGTGGGATCAACTCCTTGTCAGGTTCTGTGCTCCAGGCAAAGGGTGCTTGTCCCTCTCCTTCCCTCTCTGGCCCTCCCCCCACTCGCACGCATATTCTGTTTCTCTAAAGTAAATGAACAAAGGGAGCCTGGGTGGCTCAGTAGGTTAAGCAGCTGCCTTCAGCTCAGGTTATGATCCCAGGGTCCTGACATCAAGTCCTGCTGAGCAGGGAGCCTGCTTTTCCCTCTCTCTCTCCCCATGCTCATGTGCTCTCTCCCTCTCCCTCTCAAAAATAAATAAAATCTTTAAAAAACTAAAATAAAACAAAATAAAATAAATGAATAAAATCTTTGAAAAATTTTTAAAAAAATAGAAGACATATATGTGCTAATACACACATAAAAATACATTAGTAAGGCCAAAAGAAGTCATTTATAGTAGCTACTTTTGTACAGAAGCACCAGGCTGAGAAAGAGGTTTAAAATTTTTCATTTTAAATCTTTCCATATTTTTTGTAGGTTTTTTTTTTTTTTAAGATTTTGTTTATTTATTTGACAGAGAGAGAGAGAGACCACAAGTAGGCAGAGAGGAAGACAAAGAGAGAGGAGGAAGCAGGCTCCCCGCAGAGCAGGGAGCCCTATGCGGGACTCGATCCCAGGACCCTGAGATGACGACCTGAGCCGAAGGCAGAGGCTTTAACCCACTGAGCCACCCAGGCACCCCTCCATATTTTTTGAATTCCTATTATGTTATATTTCTTTAATATTTCTGAACTGTCAACGTGAGTTACCTGAAGGAACAAATTTCGCATAATTTGAATTTGCTACCTTATACTGCTCTGCATTTTTTAGGTTAATTTTTGTAAAAACCTACTCTAAGATATGGTTTTTCGAACTGCAGCTTACAACCCATTAACAGATTAAGAAATCAGTTTAATGAGTTGCAACCAGCAGTTCCCATCCACCAGGGGAAATCACCTCAATTAGGACTGGAGCAGAAAATAACTGAAAACACCATGTACCTCATAGGTTATGAGCAAGAAAGAGCCAGAATAAGAGTGGATCACAGTCAATAAGAGCTTGAAAACCACTGCTCTCAGGTATTATATGTTAATACTATTTTGAGTCATAAAAAGTCTTAATGACCTCATCATTTCCGGTCCAAAGCCAAGAACTATCTTATATTAAGCTGAGTTTTTATATGTCAATTCTTAGTATGACCAACTTGAAAATAATACTATTGAATGGTAATGAATGAATGAATGAATGAATGAATTCAACTAATTGGTAATGAAGAAGAAATATAATTTCTGAAAAATCTAAAGAGATGTATTAATAAGACACCTATAGAATGTACAAGAAGATTTGAATGAATTTTAAATGAGTGAATTTTTAAAAAATGAATCTACATACACTTATTGTGAATAGCCCCATATTTTAAGTTATAAACATTAATAATCTCTGGAATTGATAAGATCGAAATTAAAGAAGTTTGGTTATCTTAATAGATAATCAAACGTTTATCTATTAAGAAAGCACCAAAATAACATACTTTTTAAAAATGCTAGGCTACTTGAGAATTTCAGAATATTGACAGAAGACCATATAGCTCAAATATATATACAAAAAATATTCATGAAGGCATGTATTTTAGGTTCTTTTTGGTGTCAAAGGATGTGTTTATTCTGGTTACAAACACAATCTATTGCCCAATCACCTGTTTGATGAGGGTAGATAAATAACTAAAAAATGATTAGCCAGGATTAGGAACACAGTTCAGTCACCATAAATTAAGTAAAACTGAATAACTACAGGAGAATGAAATCAAAGGACTTTTTTTTCCCCATTAACATGGCAACTAAACCCTATACATTATGTAATCAGTGCATCCATAGAAAACTTGTTTTTTTAATTTCACAAACTTTAATTTCATGTATCTTTACTCCTTCCATCTTTTTCTCCCTTTCAGTCATGCCCCTTCCTCCACTAACCCTTGCTGGCTTTTTGCTTCCTTTGTTCCTTTCCATTCATGAAGGGCTTTACTATTAATGATCTCTCACTCTTCCAAATCCCTATGGCAATTATCTATACCACTCATTTCAAATTTAACATATGATTATTTATATTATCTACCCCTCTTATACATATCCTAATACTTTTATATATCATTATATACTTAACGTTAACTCTTTGGTAAACTATATGGTCATTCCATATGATGAATGTAGTAAATACCAATAAATCTTTTTAGTTACATTTTTAAGTTCTCATATAACCAAGGAGTCAAACGTTGTTCAGGGCATGGGCTCCATGACTAAATAGATTCTAATAATCCACATATGTCCCAGGAGTGTGGGACCATAGGAAGCAGTGAGTCCAACTGCTTCATTGCTTCATTGGAAGTAGTGAGTCCAATAAGTCTTTTAAAAAAAGAGGTAGAATACTACTCAGCCATCAAAAAAAGTGAAATCTTGCCATTTGCAATGACACAGATGGAACTAGCAGGTATTATGCTAAACGAAATAAGTCAACCAGAGAAAAACAATCATATGATTTCACTCATATGTCGAATTTAGGAAACAAAACAGAGGATCATAGGGGAAGAGAGGAAAAAATAAAACAAGATGAAATCAGAGAGGGAGACAAACCATAAGAGACTCTTAATCCTAGGAAACAAACTGAGGGTTGCTGGAGGGGAGGGAGGTGGGGGGATAGGATTACAAGGTGAGGGACATTAAGGAGAGCACATGATGTAATGATCACTGGCTAAAATATAAGACTGATGAATCACTGATCTCTACCTCTGAAACTAATAATACATTATATGTTAATTAATGGAATTTATATTTTTTAAAAGGGGGGAAGAGACAAAGAGGAAGGATATTACTAGACATGAACAATGGCAATAAGGATAGAAAGGAGGTCAATAAAAAGAGGGCTGGCAGAATTAATGTGATACACTAAGGGCAAATGATCCAGGATGGCACAAACCACTGAATAGATAATGGTGTGGTTTCTTTTATTCTTTTTTAAGATTTCTATTTATTTATTTGACACAGAGAGAGAGAGAGCATGTGCACAAGCAGGGGGAGCCCAAGAAGGAGAAGCAGACTCCTTGCTGAGCAGGAAGCCCGATGCGGGGCTCAATCCCAGGACCTGAGCTGAAAGCAGACGCTTAACGGACTGAGCCACCCAGGCGCCCCGATGGTGGTACAATTTAGAGACAAGGAAAAGCATTACAGCTTTGAGGTGGGAAGAAATGTTGATTTTACTATCAAACGTGATTGAGTTTCAGATGTTCATAGGGCACCTTGAGAGCAGTCTTGGATATGTGGATCTGGAACTCAGGAGAGTGTGCAGGTGGAGACAAAAAACTGAGGGGTCATCAGCACAGGGATAAGATGGCTCCAGAAGTGTTTTCATGCAAAGGTGAGAAGGGCAATTAGTAGAGAGCACTTTGGGGAAATAAAAACATTTTAAAGATTTTACTTGACAGAGAGAGAGAGAGAGAGCAAGCTCATGGGCAGGGGGAGGGACAAAGGAAGAGGGAGAAGCAGGCTCCTTGCTCAGCAGGAACTCGATCCCAGGACTCTGGGATCACAGCCTGAGTTGAAGGCAGATGCTTAACTGACTGAGCCCTGAAATAAAAACATTTTAAGAGGCTGAAAAAGAAACATTTAAGAGAAAGAGGATCACACACTCAGAATGTATACTCAGAGGAAAAGCCTTCTCCCAGGAGAGAGGATATTGGTATAAAAACCAGAGGGTTTCCTTTCTCTCAGAAAGGAGAAGAGATAACGATTTCAAGCGTTGAGAGAAGTGTCTATTAGATTTGTCAACCTCTATTGGAAGTATTTAGGAAGCTCAGAAAGGACAGTTTTCTCCACTGACACTTCAAACTCCAAAAGAAAGGTGTCACAGCTGTCTTATTTATTGTTATTTACTGCATGGAGAACAAGGCTGGTCATTTGGTGGACACTCAACAAATGTTTTTTTGTTTTGTTTTGTTTTTAACCAAACTGAAAGTAGAAACAAAGTCAGATTGCAACAAAAGTAGGCCGCTCTTAATAATGGTGAGGAGAAACCATCAGGCTATGAATGGGGGCACTAAGGACTCAGAGAGGTGGTTTTATGTTGTTTTGCTTTGTTTGGTAGGAGAATCTTCAGTATTTTTAAAATATGGAACCAGAAGAATCCACAGGACAGGAAGAAAAAGTAAACATCTGCCCAGACTTTATATATGACCCTCCCCAGAATTATTTGCTAACTTTAGCCCAAATGAATATCTAATTGGTTGAAGATCTGAAACACTTTGTTTGAATCAGTAGGGGAAAAACAACACAGGATTATGATACAAAACAGAATAGCCTCCTTATAAGGGAGCAAATAATGCAAAATCAGCTACTGAACCACTACACATCTTCCCCAGCTTCCTCCCTTTCTTTACTTCTAACTCACAAATTCTTCAAAGGTGTCCCTATCCCAGGAGAAACAAGACCTTATGGGAGTTAGAGGTTGGTACAGGTGCAGTGGTAAGAAGGGGGAACTAAGGGAACAGGGAATGAAGGAAGAGGAGCTAAAAGAACCTTCAGGAAGGCTATTCTTTTTTTTTTTTTAACATATAATGTATTATTTGCCCCAGGGGTACAGGTCTGTGAATCATCAGGCTTACACCTTTCACAGCACTCACCATAGCACAAACCCTCCCCAATGGCCATAACCCATCCACGCTATCCCTACCCTCCCACCCCCCAAGCAACCCTCAGTTTGTTTCCTGAGATTAAGAGTCTCTTATGGTTTGTCTCCTTCCCAATCCCATCTTGTTTCATTTATTCCCTCCCTACCTCCCAAGACCCCCCACCCAAATCGGGAAATATCAATATCGTTTCAGCTGTCAATTTAGTGACATGGTAAGATCCATATCATTTAAAAAAGAAGGAGGCGGAAGAGGAGAAGAAGAGGAAAAGGAAAAAAGAAAAGAAAAACCATGATCTCACATAAATGTCCATGGTTCAGAACACCTCAGATCTAAATCTATGGCATCTATTAAGTGTATTTTTTTTTTAAGATTTTATTTATTTAATCGACAGAGACACAGTGAGAGAGGGAACACCAGCAGGGGGAGTGGGAGAGGGAGAAGCAGGCTTTCCCACCTAGCGAGCAGCCCAATGGGGAACTCGATGCGGGGCTCGATCCCAGGACCTTGGGACCATGACCTGAGCCGAAGGCAGACACTTAACGACTAAGCCACCCAGGCACTCCTAAATGTGAGCATTTTTTAAAAGATCTGATCAAACAAAAAAAAATGGTCGGCAGTTTCTCTTATCCTAACCTATTTCTGAGAACATCGACATTACAGTTCCTTGAGCTTTCTCACTGGCTGGCCTCTGGCTTATATTCTGCCTCATGCCACACCAACCAGTGCCCCATGCTGCCTCAAACCACAGCTGCTTCGCTGCCAGAAAGGCCTTGACCCCCAACCTGCAAATATTCAGACACTCCCCTTTCAAGATCCAGCTCCACATCCTGGCCTTTTCTTGATGGCCCCTTTTCACCTTTCTCTGCCCACCACCCACCCTCACTCAAAATATAACTGACTACTTCTCCACTGGTACTGGACTGTACCCACTCACTTTTGTCATACCCATCTTTAACATCTGACTGTTCTGGTTGTGTAACCTGGCCAGATGGCCACCCTTCTCGTTCATCTCGCTCCCCAGAGTCTAGAACAGAACCTGACACATGTAAATGCTAAGCAAAGTGCAATAGAAAAGATAGCTGCCAACAATTTTGGAACTACAAAATTCAAGGCTCTCCACCAAAGCAATACCCTACCTAGATGTCTGTAGCTTTGCCAACCATCTACACCACCAGGAGAGCAACTAAATCTCAGAAATAAGCAATCAAAAACAAAACCAATTCTGAATAGAGATAAATGTACTGTTTTTGCCCAGATTATGAAGGATACAAGTTAAAACATAACTTGTCTTAGTCTTCCCAGATGTAAATGTGATTAAAACTGGATTTCTACATGGAGGAATGTGTTTCAATTACACAACTACATTTCCAACAGCATAAATTTTACAGATTTTCTATAACCACAAAAATAGTTGTGCATCTCTAAAGAGAGTGATGAAGTCCATATTATAAATCTGTATCAAAAATCTTTCATCACTTACCATGAGTCATTTTTGCTTAACTAGTATTATCGTATGTTAATTACTTAAGCACACAGAAAGTTGTATGGGTTTTGACGATTTTTATTTATTTATTTGACGGGGGGGCGGAGCACAGGTGGGCAGAGGCAAAGGGAGAAGCAGGTTCCCCGCTGAGCAGAGAGCTCAATGCAGGACTCGATCCCAGGACCCTGAGATCATGGCCTGAAGGCAGAAGTTAACCTGAGCCACCCAGGCACCCCAAAAGTTTTGAACATTTTAGAATTATAGAAGTACTATATGCCCAAATGCAATACCAGAAGCCAAAAACATAGAAAAGCACTAAAAAGAAAATATAGGTCACCTGCAATCCTACCAGACAACTTGCAAGCACTTTTGATGTATTCCTCCTAAACTTTCTCCCACGCACATATACATATGATAACAATAATAATCACCATGACCACGAAAAAGCTGCTGCTTTATATGATCTTATCACACGATGACACAGGCATTCTGCTAAGCAATTCTGCCATGTTATTTCATTTAATCTTTAAAACAACCCAACGAGATAGGTGCTATTTTTAATCCCTCTTTTACAGTGGAAAAACTGAAGAGGCTGAGAGGTTAAGTAACTTGCACAAAGTCACAGAGCTAGTAAGTGGCAGAATGAGGATTAAGAGAAATCTTTGGATGCCTAAATCCCAGATCCTATTTATCTATGTATGTGTTTTCACACACAATCTTTTCAAATATTTACACAAAAATATGGGAATACACTAATCACATCGTTTTGGAACCAACCTCCTTTCACTTAACATATGGGAAAAAACTTTTCTGTCCATAGATGTCTATCTGTGTCAGCAGTCTCCTGGCTGTGTACTATCCCACCGCCTGGGAATAAAACAGACTGCCTGAACCAGGACATTTGTGTTACTCTGATATTACATATGCTTTATCATATTAAAAAAAAATCGTGTGATGAATAGCTTTTGTATGATCGACCCCTTAAGAGACAAATAACCAAAAGAGAAAACCCTTCTTAAGGCTTTTGGTAGTCACTCAGTTCTTAGCTACATTTCAAGGGCTCCAAAGCCCTGTGACTAGTGGCCACATACTGGACAGCACAGTCATTTCCCTGACCACAGAGAGTTCTATTGGACAGCACTAGCCTACACTGTACTAAATCATGCAGAGCATTGTTGAATTCTTGAAGAGGACACAGCCTCCCCATTCAGCCTGAAGCTGGTAGGGGTAGGAAACTCCTCTATATTCACTTATTACTGAGGACCCCCACCCCTCAAGGTGACGTCCGCTCTGACCCCACAGCTGCGGCACACAGGACATACACTGGATGGAGAGTGAGCGCCCTCCTGCGGCCCCACCCAGGGTAAGATACAGATTTTACCTACCCACATCACTGGCCCCATTTTTGTCTCCAGCCGTAGCTCCCAGCCTGGATGTGTTACTAGGTTTACATGGAGAGGCAGGCTTTCTGATCAACCTCCTCAGCCAATTTCCCCTGAATGGGCTGGCTGGCAATGGGCGGGCTGACTTATACCCTCACCCCACTCTTACCTTTATTGTTTCCTACCACAGCTCTTCAACAGAAGGATGGTGGGAATGAGACTCTCCATCTGTTTTCCTAAGGTGATATAAATTTTTTTGCATTCTACCATTTGGGTTGTTTCAAAAGGAAATTGGTTAGAGGGTAAAAATAAAAAATAATCACCACCATGGACATAGAAGTTAAAGCTTTAAAGTTTATAGATATCAGGACAGTTTTAAATAACAATTTGATATCTCAACTATCTCTACCTTTCCATTTAGAGTCCTCGTAAGAAATAAGTACCTAGTGATGTAATGAGCACAGGGTATTAAATAAGACTGATGAATCACTGAACTCTACCTCTGAAACTAATAATATACTATATGTTAATTAATTTAATTTACATTTTTAAAATGTTTTTTAAAAACAAAATTAAAAAATCAAAGAAACAAGTACCTAGAAAAGGTCTGCCTTGGTAAAGTGTCAGAATATATTAAGTAAGAAATAGTAGACTGTCACAAATTTACTATGTAAATAGCAACTAGACTTTACATGGGATCTTTTTTTTTTTTTTAAAGATTTTATTTATTTATTTGACACAGAGAGAGAGATTACAAATAGGCAGAGAGGCAGGCAGAGGGAGAGGAGGAAGCAGGCTCCCTGCTGAGCAGAGAGCCCGATGCTGGCCTCCATCCCAGGACGCTGAGATCATGACTTGAGCCAAAACAGAGGCTTTAACCCACTGAGCCACCCAGGTGCCCTACATGGGATCTTTATTCATGGCAATGCAATTTCTTTGAGATAGAAAGAAAGGAGGTACTTTCCAATTTTTTACATAAGAAAATAAATACCTGCCCACATGTAATCACAGAACAGAAGAGCAAAGACTAAAAACCAAGAATTGAAATTTCCAGTTCTCGCTCACAATCATGCTAGAAAATCTTTTTTAAAGATTTTATTTTTATTTATTTGAGAGACAGAAAGAGAGAGAGACAGACAGAGGGAGCACATGTGGGGGGAGGGGCAGGGGAAGAAGCAGACTCCCCACCGAGCAGGGAGCCACACCTAGGGCTCAGTCCCAGGACCCTGGGATCATGACCTGAGCCAAAGGCAGACGCTTAACCAACTGACCCACCCAGGCACCCCACAGAAAACCTTTTTAAAGAAGCCATATTATTCTTTAAACTTTTACACACTATCAAAATATATGTAGAAGAGTAGAATCTGACCAAAAACAATATTAAAAATAAAACTTCCAGTGGACAAATCACCTGCTTGCTACTGATATATATCTGTATATCATTATGTGTTACTATTTTTCCAGACAAATAGGATTTTGACTTTAGGAATTCATCATCACACACAAAGATTACAGTATCAATTCTAATTTCATGTTCAAACTCCCTCTAATTAAGACAACAAAATAGGTACAGAATTGAAAATATTATGCCGTAACAGCTAGTAGATCACATTTAACAATGCAAAGTACAAGACACCATTTGAGAAGAAAGGCTGCTTGTGACTAGAAAAGCAAATACAGGAGAAAAACATTAATTTCTAAGCAAACAAAATTAAAAGCAGTCTTAAAGTCAACTCAAACAAAAGCAGAAAGCTTTCACTACATGCTTTGTCGAAGTGCCAAGATGGTCTTATGAGAGAAGATTTGTTCTGGTTCATCAGGAACTCACCTGGGAGTCATTTCTACTTGATCTGGGAGAAGCTCTAAAAGCACCATCTTCTAGTACTGCCAGACATGGCTGATTGTGGGGGACCAGGAGCCAACCACACAGAAACAACCCTGAACAGAAACCTGGGTCACCAGTCAGAAGACAGAGCAGGAGATCTAAATGGAAACATAGGGCGCCTGGGTGGCTCAGTGGGTTAAAACCTCTGCCTTCAGCTCAGGTCATGATCTCAGGGTCCTGGGATCAAGCCCCGCATCGGGCTCTCTGCTCGGCGGGGAGCCTGCTTCCCCCTCTCCCTCTGCCTGCCTCTCTGCCTACTTGTGATCTCTCTCTCTCTCTGTCAAATAAATAAATAAAATCTTTAAAAAAAGAAAAAAAAAAAAAGAAACATAATACACTCCTAAAACACACAAGAGGAATCCAATCCACAATGCCATAGGCTTTATTTCCCCATTAGATTCAAGCACTGGGCCTAAAATAACAACAAAAAGGGGCAAGCGACAACAATCTAAACTTATCCCATCTATAATAAAAGAGCCTCACTGATTATTGATGAATATGAGCGGTATCTATTATAAACTACAAAGTTCTCAAGAACAAGACAATGAAATGAGAGGCATATTATAGAGAAAAGAAACTCAATTACATGAAACGGTTAAAACTTCTTAAGGATAAATTCTTACACTAATTACACCTAAAAGAGAAAAAATGATACCTACTGTGTATTTCATAGGAATATACTGTGATACATAATTTTAGTGTCTACATAGCTATACGTTCATAACGGATAAAAACACTGAGTGCCAGCTGTTTCTATAGAGAAGAATTAACAAAGTAATGAATTGTGCTTATTTATTAATTATACCTTCTACATCCAAGGCTAATTACTTTTTTAAGAAAGGGCCTGTCTTGACAAAAATCCTTGGTAAATGAAAACATGACTTGGCTTTCAACGGGTGTTTGAATTAGACAAGTCTGAAATTTTGTAACAGGATCAACAAATATATGTACTAACAGCTTTAAGAGAGCTGTTTATTTATCGTTTAAAACTGGGAATGTCCTAAGGGATTAGGTCACCCTTCAAAAAAATATTCTGATATGCTTAAGTAAGAAAGAGCAAGAAAATCACTTGAAAGACAACAATCTGACACTTGTAAATAACGGGGGCGGGGGGGAAGAGATCTATCTTGACAGAGAATCTATAGGGTAACTCTGTACATATGAGGTGTATTACATAGAACATATGAAGGACAGGTAGTTCTGGGTACTAGCCGGTAAAAGTAACTACTTTTTGGAATTAAAATAAAAACTTAAAAATAGAACACTATATGTTAACTAACTGGAATTTAAATAAGTAAATAAATATAGCTACTTTTAAACTGCAGTTGCACAAATTTACAAGGCTCTAAGACGATGTCTTCCCAACTGATGTTATTACGTAAGATATTAATAGCTATGTTGTTCCTGCCCTCCCCACCGAAAGTTCTGGGCTCAAATAAGCTTGGAAATGCTGAGTCAAACAAGTTTCTTGACTACGTTTCAGAGCCCTTAAAGGCTTAGGTGGGGGATAAGCAGCATTTTCTAAATATATTTGACCATGGGATCCTCCCCCTTCCAAAGCAGAGCTTCTAGTAATATTTCCAGGGACTGGTACTCTGTGGAACATATTCTGGGAAAGAAATAACTACTCTCAAGACAGCCTACATGTTCTATGTTGAACAGAAACACAAACTGACTAGATAAGCTATACAACAAACATTAAATAATGTTCGATTTCTGGAAAGAGCAGGCCTGTATGGAACCATAGTGCTCACATCTATCACATCTATGGACAGTGTCTCTTCTAACAGATTTCACAAAGACGACAGGGCCTTTGTTTCATTAGCTCTCATTCACCCTCCCCCCTGTTCTTGTCTTTGGGGTTCTTGCTGTCCAGGTTTTCTTGGTAAGGTCGAAGAAGTGAGGATGCTGAAACATAAAAGGATTTAGGTCACTGAGCAGGACCATGGTGAAGCAAGAAAACAAGGTGTTTATCCAAAGTGCCTGGAAACAGTGTCAGTGAAGGAGTAGGTTAGTTAACGATAGAGACCTTATTAATGCTAATTGAGCAGTATCAAATTTCACGTCAGAAAGGCATGAAGCTTCTTGCATGAAGCTCACAACAGTAAGTCAAGCAGATCTAGAAAGAGATGGCAAGGAAAATGTAAGATTGAGAGACATTGCTCATGACTAAAAAGAGGGCCAGCCAGTTAAAAAGAAACGTACTAGTCACAGTACCCGGCATGAGACTGCCTCTTAGTGCTTTCTTCTACCCGGCAAAACCCCCTGAATGAGGCCCAAAACACACATAACTTGTACTGAAACTTGGTCTAAAGACTATTTAATTGGCTTCATACATATTTTCACTAAATATATTTTGTAATTTTTCTAAGCACAAAATAACAATACTGAAAAAAGTTTTCTTTGATTTTAAAACCCTTACTTTAATACTTCACTGAGAATTAGAATCACACTGAATATTCTTTTTTACTGAGCTAAAATTCCTATAATACAAACTTTACCATTTTAAAGTTTATTTAAGTGTACTAGATGTTCAGTAACTTCCAGGACATTCATAATGTTGTGCACCAGCACCACTGTCTAATTCCAGAAAATATCCATCATCCCAAAAAGAAACCCCATACCCACTGAGCACCTACTTCCCATTCCTTGTGCGTCCTGGCCCCTGGCAACTGTTAATCTTCTTTCTATCTCCATAGATTCACCTATTCTAATCATTTCTTATAAATGAAATCATACAATATGTGGCTATGTATATCTGGCTTCTTCCACTTAATATTATTAAGGTTCATCCATATTGTAGCAAGTATCAGTACTTTACTCCTTTTTATAGCAGAATAATATTCTATTGTATGGATATATCCATTCATCAGCTGATAGACATCTGGGTTGTTGTGCACCTGTTTTCAGTTCTCCCGGATATTTACCTAGGAGAAGAGGTGCTGGGTCAGATGGCAGTCCTATGTCTAACTTATTGAAGAACCACAAAAATATTTCTTACAGCATCCACACTATTTTACATTTCCACCAGCAATGTATGAGGGTTCCAGTTCTCTGCATCATCATCAACAGTTGATATTTTCCTTCTTAATATCATTATATTTATTATTTATATTTAATGGATAATGGTTTATTATTTTATATTTATTTTATTATTATTGCCATTCCAGTGGATGAGCAGTATCTCATTAATAACTAATGATGTTGAAAATCTATTCATGTGCTTATTGGCTATCTGAATACCTTCCTGGGAGAAATGTCTATGCAAGTCCTTTGTCCAGTTTTAAATTAGATCGTCTTGGTTTTATCAATATTTGGTAGGACATTTTCCTCTAACAGTTAATATTCTCTTCACCGTCCTCCATGTTTACATCTTACAATTACCTTCTGGGGCACTGAGGGCACAGTTCACAACATCTAACATATCTAAGAGTAGCTTACTAATTGAAAAAGAGAACATTATGCTACGAGGTTAACAGGTCAAGATTAACTTGGTCATTTAAACTCGGCCAACATTTTCTGAACACTCCTATGTACGAGGCAGTGTGTGGGCTTTATTAAAGTACTTAATTAATTATAAGTCTCACGAGTATTCAGTTTCTTGGCAAAAACTTTATTTAAATGATCTAATCAAGTCTCTGAACTCTGAAATATCATGTAGTTTGCTCTTCATAGCACTTTTATAAGATTAAGTAATAGACTAAAAACAAGGGAGCATCTTTCTAAGAATAATCTTAAAGTATTTTTGGACTGTAAATATTTTTATTCTAGTATCCTAAAACAGTTGGCACTACTCAGTGACATTCTTCATGAACAAAAGCCTATTACATTTATTTAAAAAGCATACATTTTCTCTATGGAAGGAAGTGTAACAATACCAATTGTGTTTTAAATCCATGGGGACCACTAAAAAGAGTTACATAAATAATATTGTGGCTTTTCTGAGCTTTGGGGTAGGCAGATTATGAAAAAAAGATAAGGTAATTAATTTACAGATGTAAATCATTTCCTTCATTCCACACTTAACACTCAACTTTTAAGAACTTTTTTAAAATGAAGAATGCTCAGGTATAAGGAAATCATAGATATACCAACATAAGTATCATTTTTATCACAGTATTTAACATGATTTTATACCATAGAATTAATAAGTACTCTCTGTATAAAAAAAGTTAAGCCATAAAATTCATGCTTCATCTATTTATAAAAAGTAGCCATTACTGGACCACCTGTCAGTTCAAACATTTTATCAAACTTTGGGGCACCTATCTGGCTCAGTCAAAAGAACATGTGACTCTTGATCTTGGGATCATGAGTTTGAACCCCACTTTGGGTATAGAGATTACTTAAATAAATTAAATTAAAAACAAAGTACCAGTCCAAATATTTTTTTATTATTATTTGCCCCAGGGTACAGGTCTGTGAATCATCAGACTTACACATTTCACAGCACTCACCATAGCACAAACCCTCCCCAATGTCCATAACCCATCCACCCTATTCCTGCCCTCCCACCCCCCAGGAACCCTCAGTTTGTTTCGTGAGATTAAGGGTCTCTTATAGTTTGTCTCCTTCCCGATCCNTAAATTAAAAACAAAGTACCAGTCCAAATATTTTTTTATTATTATTTGCCCCAGGGGTACAGGTCTGTGAATCATCAGACTTACACATTTCACAGCACTCACCATAGCACAAACCCTCCCCAATGTCCATAACCCATCCACCCTATTCCTGCCCTCCCACCCCCCAGGAACCCTCAGTTTGTTTCGTGAGATTAAGGGTCTCTTATAGTTTGTCTCCTTCCCGATCCCATCTTGCTTCATTTGTTGTCCAAATATTTTGTCAAACTTTAGTTTAAAAAGCATGACTTCAATTTAAAGAAAAAAGTCTGGATGGTTCAGTCGGTTGAGCGTCTGCCTTTGGCTCAGGTCATGATCCCAGGGTCCTGGGATCAAGCCCTCAGCGGGGAGTCTGCTTCTCCCTCTCCTCCCTGCTTGTGCTGTTTCTTACTATCCTCTGTTTCTCTCTAGTAGATAAATAAAACCTTTTTTTTTTTTAAAGTATGACAAAGAGGGCGCCTGGGTGGCTCAGTGGGTTAAAGCCTCTGCCTTCAGCTCAGGTCATGATCTCAGGATCCTGGGATCGAGGCCCGCATCGGGCTCCCTCCTCGGCGGGGAGCCTGCTTCCTCCTCTCTCTCTCTCTGCCTTCCTCTCTGCCTACTTGTGATCTCTCTCTCTGTGTCAAATAAATAAATAAAATCTTAAAAAAAAAAAATAAAGTCTGACAAAGAATATCCAATGAATGACAAGGGAACAATGTATACTGTATAATTCCACACAACGCTGGTAATGAGGATCTAGGAACCACACTCTGAAAACCAGTACCTTAGATCATGGCAAAGAGTCTTTCTATAGAAAGATTCATTTATAAAGAAGTATTAAAAAAAATCTTCCAAGATAGTCAGTCATGCCTAGGGTGGTTGCAGGCTTTGATAGACTCAAGTTAAACAGGAAGCGGGAGCTCAAGGGTATCAGTCCACAAGCTCTGTGTATATAACAAAATGGCACTTTCAATCTCTCAGGCAAATAAAGCAATCAATCGGTCAGTAAGAACTTGGAGCTCTGGACATATTAAACACTTCAGCTAACATTTAGAATAGCACTCTGGAAATCTCCTGACGTAGAGAAATAAATCTCCTATTTTCGAGACTCTCTCATTTTTTTGTTTCCTGTTGTTAAAAACATGTTAAAAAATGATGAATCCAAAAAGACAAAAAAGAAGATTCCCAGGTGCCAGGAACAAAGAGAAACCTCTAATCAGAGCCAAAAAAAATAAGCGGCTGTACAAAGTCCATTGAGATTTTCGACCTGGATACAGGCCCTAGGAGCCGAGGTTCTAAATCCCCACTGGAAAATGGAAGATGACATTTAAGCATCTAAGATTGGGGTACTGGGACAAGCCCCTCCACAGAACCCTGAGGCAAGGAGCCGCCACAGCGAGAAGTCAGTGAAAAGAGGACCAGAAACTCTATCCTCCGGCTGGGGAAGCAGTAAAGAAGTTTGCTGTATATCCTGGGCCTTGTGTTATACAATAAGCAGAACACGTCAAAGGCAAAGGGAAAACCTTAAAATCAGAGACAAAAAGGATTACCCAGAAAGGCGAGACCACTACACTGACAGCAGATAGGACATCAGCAGGAATCAAGGCCAGAGGACCAAGGAGAAATCTTGAGTGCTGAAAAAACCTACATTTAATTCTATATTTACCTAAATAATATTTCAAAAGTGAGGGCCAGAGAGACATTTTCAGCCAAAGACTAAAAAAACTTGTTTAAACAAGCCATTGCTGAA
This sequence comes from Ailurus styani, assembly GCA_002007465.1. Taxonomy (NCBI): domain Eukaryota; kingdom Metazoa; phylum Chordata; class Mammalia; order Carnivora; family Ailuridae; genus Ailurus; species Ailurus styani. Next base: position 5,268,913 of record LNAC01000039.1, read on the forward strand.
AGAACCACTAAAAATATACCCCAATAAGGAGTGTATGCAAAAAAGAAGAGTCATAAAAAAATTAGTAAGTAAATCTAAGTAAGTCCTGACTGTAAAGAAACCTAAAGTTTCCAAAGTTGGGGGTGGGGAGAAGGGAAGTTAAGTTAAAACAAAGTAGAACTAAAATAACAGAAGTAACGGGAGGGAGAGAGCGGAGTTAAAGAGGTTCCAAGTCCTACTACTTGGAGGAAACAGGGTAAATTTGAGAATTTAAGTCAAATATGCATACAAAAATATAAGAATAATTGCTAAATTGGAAGAAAATATGTGATTTTCAAACCAAAAGTTTAGAAAAAAGGGAAATAAAGGAAACTCAACCAATACTTTAGAAGCCAGAAAACAAGGAGGGAAAAAATCAAAGCATGAGACATAAAAAACAGGAAAATAAGAAATAAATACAAATACATGAATAAACACATAAATATAAACAGAGTAAACTCTCCAAAGTTAAAAAGGATACTGAGATTAGAAAGGAAAAGATATTAAATTGAAAACTAAAATTAATTCCACAAAAATCAATTTCAATTAGAAGAATGCTAGCTTTTCTCTTGAATAAAGAACTAAAATAGTTAGCAGAATGGTTTTTTAACATGCCAGTGGTTTTAACAATCTAATAGATTGCTACAAGCGTTCTGAAAACTCAGATTCACAAAGTTATGTAACAGCAAATGGAATCAGAATTCCCCAGTGGTTTGAGACTTATTCTTTGGAGAATCAATGAACTTCTTTGCAACAAAAAACAACCTTATATTCCATTCCCATCTCTCAAGAGAAGGTCTAGACAAGGCAGTGATTCAAGGCCCTGACTGGGATAAAGTGTGACTTTCAAGACATTGGACAAGACTTCTTTCATGATCTTTGGCAGAGTCTTCGATGCTCATGTAAAAGCAATGATTCATAGGGACCTATGGAGCTTCCTTCTTCACGAAAACAGCAAAACCAGATGTACTACCAGGTATGCCATCAGCTTTAGTAGCAAACCACTTTTCACTGTTTTATCTCTCAATGGTCTTTCTAGTGTCCAAAATGGGTTCACAAAACAAGAATCCTGATGGACTCAGCATGCTCTTAAAAGACAGAAAAGAGCAACTAGCTTTACAAAGGAAACAGAATTCCATTTGGTTACATGCTCAAAGAAAATGGCTAACTGCCCATTCCTGTAAAACCTTGATTTGCGAGGAAACAAGGAAAAAAAGTCAACCGTTCTAGAAGAAGAACGTCATCTGAAAGAGGCCTTCATGGTTTGGCTCCTCGTCACAAACCCTCAGGGGTTCAGAGAGCTTCACTAAGGCCTCTCCAATCATACCACTACTTTCCCTTACCAGATTTTATAAGATAAGCCTTTTTGGTGCTAGGGAAAATCCAAATTTCGGTAAGGTTCAAGCCTTTTCAAAATAAGCCATTTTCTTGTCAAAAGAAGTCACACTATCCAGTATGTTTTCTGGCTGGGCAGACACAGAGGTGTCTTCAGCTGTGTTAGCTTCATTAGCAAGAATCAGCAAGAATCTGGCCGGAGAAAAAGCAAGACTTTGTATCTCTGCACATTGAGTCTTTAGAGTAAGATCAAAGGACACACAAGTTTTCTCCTACTTTCTTTTTCTCTTCTTTTTTTTTTCTTTCCTTGTCTTTTTAATTTTTAATTTTTATGTAGCCTCTGCATCAATACAGAAAGCATGGTCAATTTTCATGGATTCTTTTTTTTTTTTAACATTTTATTTATTTATTTGAGAGAGATACCAAGAAAGAGGACAAGCAGGGAGGAGAGGGGCAAGCAGACTCCCAGCTGAGCAGGGAGATAGATCAATGTGGGGCTCGATCCCGGAACCCTGGGATCACAATCTAAGCCGAAGGCAGACACTTAACTGAGTGAGCCACCCAGATGCCCCCAGTTTTCACTGATTCTTATCAATGGGAAACTGTCTGACATTGTCTCCATATGCAGCAACAATGAAAATGGAACAAAATCTAAGTGGATACACTAATGATCCATGACACTATACTTGTTTAAAGAGAAAGAAAAAAATACCTAAGCAATTTTGACTTTAAGGGGGACGAAAAATGTCTTTAAAAAGCCAATTGTCAAAATAATAGAAAAATATACTTTTTAAAACCTTTTTTGTTTTGTTTTGTTTTCAACCTTCAGTTCACGGACTCCTAAAGTCCTAAACTCCCTTCATGTAAACAGGTAAAGAATTCTTGGTCTTGGGAGCCTGGGTGGCTCAGTGGGTTAAAGCCTCTGCCTTCGGCTCAGGTCATGATCTCAGAGTCCTGGGATCGAGGCCCGCATCAGGCTCCCTGCTCAGCGGGGAGCCTGCTTCCTCCTCTCTCTCTCTGCCTGCCTCTCTGCCTACTTGTGATCTCTCTCTCTCTCTATCAAATAAATAAATAAAATCTTAAAAAAAAAGAATTCCTGGTCTTTTATCTCTAAAGTCTTATAAATATGCATCTGAAATGAAAAAATATTAGCAAATAATGAACTTGACTATTGTGGCAGGATGTATTTTCCGAAGACAGCTATAACAGTATCTCCGGTACCAAATGCTTTCCTGGAATTTGCCACCCTCCCAGAAAGAGGTGAAGTCTGCATATGCACACACTTATAACCAACAAAATGCAGCAAATGTGACATGCATAGTTTTCGAGGCTTTATTAAAAAACAAAACAATGCAACTTTCTCCCTCTTCACATTAACACTTAAGTTTGATCTGACTATGCTGAGACCACCATGTTGCACGGAAGCAAGGCCACATGTATAGGTACTCTGGTCAATGGTCCTAGACCCTTCAAGTCTTCCCAGCCCCAATGCAGACATGGTGGTGACAAACCTTCAAATTATGAAATAATTATCCAAATTATTCCACCCCCTAACAGCTGATCCCAACCTTCAGGTTTTCCCAACCGCAACACCCATCATCATAGGAGCTAAGAAAACTATCTCCACTGTGCCTTTTTGGGAGTTCCCAACTCACAGAATCTACGTGCATAATGAAAAGTGTTTTATGCTACTAAGTTATGTAATAGGTGTTAGGCAACAATCCTAACTGGATCTCAGGGAGAAAAAATTTAATCTCATTTCTAACTCCCATGTTTTTTAACCTAAACAAAGTGAGTCTTCCTATCTACAAAAGATTGGGGGAAATTTGATGAAATTATACATGGGCCTTCTCTTGGGTCTACCATCAAAACTTTTAAATAAATAAAAGTTTGTACTCACCGCTCCTGATTTTCACAAATGACATTAAAGTTCTTTTATTAAAGGTCAACTCTTAATTAAGTCCCACAGAAATTATACGAACAGTCTCATAGGCTAGATAAATTACTTATCTAAACTGTGATTTCTTTTCCTTTGTGAGAATTGGAAGAATATTCTTTCTATTCATTCTTCATTTAGAAAGAATGATTAACACAGTCCAGCAATACCTAACATGTCTTCTATACGTAGCCTACAATTGATAGTGATCATTTACTGCACAAGCTAAGAACCTGGAAAACATACAAATCTTCTAAACAAACTAGTTTTACAAAAGAATAATCCAAAACAGCCATTATAAATGCAACAAAGTAGATGAGATCTTACTGAAGTGCAAATACTGACTCAAGGCAATAGAAACTGGTTCTGAAATAACCTGTCCAGAATGATTATTCAGAAGATTCCTTTTATCTCTTCTATAGTCTGGAAATAAAAATAAATAAAAAACAAACATATCAACAAAAGTACATAACCTGGTGAGGAGTGAAAAAGCATGACTTACCACGGCCCTGCTGATCCTCAGGGACACCAAGGTCCCCCCCGCCCCCACCAATTTTAGTGTATGGTTCTTATTCTAGCTAGAAACACTGCGGAGCAGGGAACTGATATGGTCACACCTATAGTTCAAGAAGAACAATCCAGTGGCTATGTTTGGGCCAGGAGAGGCAAGGAGAGAGAGAATACTATTGCTAAAGTTTAGGCACAAAGAGGGGTTAGACAAAGGCGATGAAAATAAAAATAGAAAAGCTAAAGATGAAAAACTTTTTGAAAGAAAAATTAACAAGATTTGGTAATCCAGTTGGGTAAATCTTGAGCTACAAAAAAATACATTAGAGAAGATATATACCTAGATAAGATTAAGTTTTGGTTTCTTTGCCTGAATTAAATATAACTGAAACTATAGTGCAACACCAGAAGTATTAATATACAGACATCTAGCTGGAAAATGAAATATACAAAGTCACCCAGAATTCTAAATTATACGGAAATGGAGAAGGTATCCGTAAGTGGGGTCTTTCAAATTGGCACTGTGAATATAGAGATGAAAAGACCCGACTGAGCAAATGCAAAGGGTGTTCATAAAACCATTCAAAATAGTTAAGTCTTGGGAGGGGAATGGAGGAATGGGGTAACTGGGTGATGGACATTAAGAAGGGCATGTGATGTAATGAGTACTGGGTGTTATATAAGACTCATGAATCATAGGCCTATACCTCTGAAACCAATAATACATTATGTTAATTAATCGAATTTAAATTTTAAAATGTTTAAAAAAATATTTAAGTCTTCAACTGATATCCACTCTCTAAGCTGCATCAGGACAGAATTATTAATGTAGTATTTTTTTCACTATTATATCTCCACATCTGGAATTTATTTATTGACTGAATCAGTGATTAAAGTACATTAAATACAACCTCCATAAATATATCTATACATCCAAAAATATAATCTATGGTAACTTCAAAGGATTTCTTATGGATCTATAGCTTTTAAAAATTCCAGCAAGAGAACGGAAAGGAAAGAGCATGGTAGCCAAACTAGAACATATGCTTTTGGAATTGGGAAAAAGCCAGAAAGTCTGAGTTAATAGGAATTAAACCAAATTTAGAGCAAGAAAACTAAAGTAATTAGAGATTACTAGAGTAAATGAAATAAGTTAGAGAAAGACAAATACCATATGATTTCACTCAAATATGGAATTTAACAAACAAAACAAATGAGCAAAAGAAAAAAAGAGAAAGACAAACGAAGAAATAGACTCTTAACTGTAGAGAAAAAACTGATGGTTACCAGAGGGGAGAGGGGAGTGGGAGGACGGGTTATATAGGGGATGGGGATTAAGGAGAGCCCTTGCTGTGATGAGCACTGGGTGACAGGTGACAGGTGACATATGGAATTGTTCAATCACTATACTGTACACCTGAAACTAATATTACATTGCATGCTAACTAACTGGAATTAAAGTAAAAACATCTAAAAAGAAGAAAACTAAAGTAAACACTAGAGGAAAACATGGGTTTAATACTTTGTCATAAATATAACATGTTCCATAAACCTTCTTGAAAAAATAATGAAGTAAATTCTGAGATGAAACTGAATATTACTGAAAGCCAACAGCTAGTAAGAAGCAGCTTAAGAGGTGCCTGGGTGGCTCAGTTGGTTAAGCAGCTGCCTTTGGCTCGGGTCATGATTCCAGGGTCCTGGGATGGAGTCCCGCATCGGGCTCCCTGCTCAGCAGAGAGCCTGCTTCTCTCTCTCCCTCTGCCTGCCGCTCTGCTTTCTTGTGCTCTCCCTCTATCTCTCTGTCAAATAAATAAATAAAATCTTTAAAAAAAAAAAAGGCAGCTTAAAATGGATGATATAACTTATAAAATTTAAATGTAAAAAGATTTAAAATTACTTGACATTGATTTTACAAATGAGTAGACCAAAAAAAAAAACCTACCAAAAAAAAAATTAGAGGAACAGATCCTAAACTAAATCCACCATGCAGCCTAAGAGGTTGGAAAATCTTACAAAAGTATTATGAGCATCGCTCTTTGTACTAATATTATTTTTTTAAGATTTTATTTCTTTATTTGACAGAAGTCACCAGCAGGGGAAGCAGCAGGCTCTCCCTTGCTGAGCCAGGAGGCTGATGCCGGGCTCAGTCCCAGGCACCTGGAATCATGCCCTGACCTGAAGGCAAGCTCTCAATGGACTGCGACACCCAGATGCCCTGCTCTGTCTTATAAGCAGCCTACAAACTTCTGGGTACAGGTACTGCATTTAAGCAGAACTTAAAAATCATTTAACTGAAATTTGGCAAGATTTCCATTTTTTATTTAAGCTGTTCAAATAAGAGGGAAAAATGTCAATTTAATACAAATTCAAAAATGAACTTTTACATAAGCAAGAAACTCACTGGGAAGCTCACGTTTCATCGATGTGTAAAATCCTCTGTGTTACAGTCTGCTTAAAAATGCTTTCTTAAAAATAAACAGTTATGTTCTGTTGGCTCGATTTTATAAATAAACTCTTCCTGAAAGCATTTCTTTTTCAACCCAACTTGTGAAAGATGCAGCGTTTGCCATAAGAAATCGGTAAGGTGTTGCTATGGGAACAATATTTTAATATCATTTTAAAACACCAGTAGCTTCAAAGAACAATGAAGTAAAGAAAAACTAAGGAAAAAAAGAGGGAGGGGGAGAGTACCCTAATATTTCACGATACAACCATTATTAATCATGCTGCAACAGAGCTTCATATGCTTTTTTCTTTCTGTACTTGTAAGGAAAGTATCAGGAGACACTTTAGGAGACAATAGGAGACTCTTAGAGAAAGCCTAGTAATGCCAGCTGTTCTGAGTAAACAGCTATAATCAGGTCTTTCTCCAAGAGTTCAAGAAGGAAAGGACTCAGATGTGAACGAAACTACCAAAGGACCATCCTCCATTCATAATTTTGGAAAGCCCTCAGAATCAAAGCCTAAGTGTTCTCACAACTCAAGCCTGGAGAAAATGAGGCAGGGAGAATTGATTAAGTAATAACTGATAACAGGTATGGCCTGAAAATATTCCCTAATTATAAATACGTAAGTGGGATTTTTCCTTAAATCTTATCTTTATTGGGTAATTGAAAAAATGTCTTAAACTAATGGGTTAAGTTTATTTTATCTGTGTTAATAAAGAACTATGTGGGGTTTTTTAAAGATTTTATTTATTTGTTTATTTGACAGACAGAGAGAAAGAGCACAAGCAGGGGGAGTGGCATGCAGAGGGAGAAACAGACTCCCCACTGAGCAGGGAGCCCCATGCGGGACTCAATCCCAGGACCCTGGGATCATGACGTGAGCTGAAGGCAGACGCTTAACTAACTGAGCCACCCAGGCACCCCAAGTACTATATTTTTGCTTATAGCAAACACGTCATACTTAAGTGGGAAGGAAAGAGCACTATATACTTCCAAAATATACCTTGCCTAAAGAGAATGAAGCTCTTCAGACCCCTAAGACAAAGACTTAGGAGGAAAAAAGTCCACTGATGGCAATCCTTTTCCTACAGAACGAAGAATATTTATTTCTAGATTCTAAATAGTAACATGGAACATATGGAAGGGTTAATAACAATAATAACATTGCATTAGCATAAAACCATAAAGTCTACAAGGTACTCTCACATAAATTAAATTGGATGCCATTTTTTCCCAAAAATAACAAGCTAGAAAGGATAGCCTTCACTACATGGCACATCTGAACAGGTCCAAAGGGCACTGGGCCCTTTGGAGTCCCTCCTCTGAAGGAGTCTGATTGCTTCAATACTATATGGTTGACTATTAATATTAAATATAGAGAATTACACAGAAAACTATTCTCTTGAATAAAACCAACCTACTTTCTCTACTTGTATACTGAACTACTTGTTCAGTAGTTGTATTTTCTACAGACTGTGAATGGCAAATCATCTATGTCTTCATAAAGAGAAAAAAGAAGGGATAATGAACAGCTTCAACAGAAAAAAAATATATAGTAATTGAGACTGTAATAACTCCTTGAAATTTTAGTCTAATTATATTTCTAATTATGTTACTACTATATCACCTTCTGTATCTTTCCCAAAACTAAGCAATCAAAACTGTGAAATTCAGGTCACCATCTTCCCTAACCTCCCCACCTCTTGCCTACCTCTGCTCTTTTGCTCAATATATAATGCCAGCATCCACCTAGCTGATCAAGAGAGTAACACTGTGGTCAGCCTTGTCCTCTCTTGCATTCCCCATCACTAAATGTCTGCTCCCTCCAACCCTTTTATTACATTCCAATACAAACCACTATCATCTTTCATTTTGGTTTCAGCAAAAGCTTCTCAACAGGTCTTCCTACATCCATTCTTGCCCCTCTCCAATCCCCTGAGAAGGCAAGGATGGTTTTTAAAATCAAACTTAAAGGATGGCTGGGTAGCTCAGTCAGTTAACCTTCTGCTTCAGCTCAGCTCATGATCCCAGGGTCCTGGGATCAAGTCCCACATTGGGCTCCTTGCTCAGCAGGAAGCCTGCTTCTTCCTCTACCTCTGCCTGCCACTCCCCTGCTAGTGCTCGCACTCTCTCTCTCTCTCTCTCTCTCTCTCTCTCGGATAAATAAATAAATAAAATCTTTTAAAAAATAAATAAATAAAATAAAATTGAACTTAATACTGTCTCTCTAAAAAACCTTCAATGGCTTCCTGATATTCTTAGGATAAACCTAAGTAATTTACAAAGTCATTCAAGATGGCCCCAGCCCTGTTAACATAACATCTCTATCCCCAACTCTTCCTCTCAACCCAATCATATTAGACTTTTATTCCCTTAATGCACCAAACTCTCTAGTCTTTATTTTGTATTTTTATACTAGTACTATTTTATTGAGGTAAAATTCACATACAGTAAGATACACAAGTCTTAAGTGATACACTTGAATTGACAAACATATACATATATTCAACTATCAACTAGACCAAGACAGAGAATATTTCCATCACTCCATAAAGTTCCCATGTGCCCCTTTCTACCCAACCCTTCCCCCAAATCCATGCAATCACAATTCTAATTTCTACCACAACAGATATTTCTGTCATTCCTGAATTTCATATAAATGAGATCATACCCACATGTATTCTTTTGAGTCTGGCTTCTTTTATTCAACTTAACATTTCCGATATTCATCTATGGTACGGTATCAGTTTTCTTTTTTAGAGTTGAGTAGTAATCTTTCCTACAGATAGATATACCATAAATTTATTTATTCACTCTCCTATTGGTGGACATTTGAATTGTTTCCTGTTTGGGGGCTATTATGAATAAAGCTTTTATGAACATTCTTCTACAAGTGTCCTATGCTCGTATGCATTAATAGTTTTTGAATTATACACCTACAGATGGAATTGCTGGGTCATACAATATGTCTATGTATAAATTCATCAGAAACTGTGAAGCTTTCTTACCGAAGTGTCTGTACCATTTTACACTTTCACCAGTGCCAGTTACTCCATATCCTCACCAACAATCATCACTCTTCTTAATTTTAGCCATTGTAGTGGATTTATAGTAACTTTTAATTCTAATTTTTAATCAAAATAAGATTGATTTATAATTTTCAAAAACAAAACAGCATAGCAGTGATTATAATCAAACAATCCTCTAATCATCCCTTCCCTTCCCTCTATACAACTACTTTTAACTTTTTCTGGTTTGGGTTCTCCTGATTATTTCCTATCTCTAAGTGTTTATATCACTATTCTTGACTTAACTTTGAACACTACTGATTTTCATGTATTATAGATGGAAGTATAGTTCATTTACCACTCTCTATCTCCATGTTCCCTTTCTATCTTCTTATACTCAGAAGATCCTTTTTAGTTCATCTACTGTTTACTTTAAAAATTATCCTTAACACAAATTTTTTGTTTCAACTTTGGACAGCAAATTTATTATTCATACATTACTGAAGGCGACCCTAGCTACTGTAGTAATTAAACCCAAAAATTTCCGTTGCTTAACACAGTAGAAATTTATATAACATTCTTGCAATAATTAATAATTTGGTAGGCTTAAGAGAATTAAAACAGTGTACTTCTCCATAGTTGTTCATAAAATTAAGAGCATCCAGGCTCTCTCTCACTTCTGGGCCTTCCTACCTGTTGTTCTTAGGCCAGATGCTCTTCCCCATTTCTTCCCTTCTGTACACAGCCAGCTCCAAAGTGTCCTTCAGACTTATACTACCACAAAATCCCTACGGAGCCTCCCAACTCCCACGTATGGGCTATGTGTTCTTCCAGCATTGTGCTTAACTGTCATAGCACTGATTACATTGTGTTGAAATCTGTTTTCTTATCTGTGTCCTCCAAAACTATAAACTTTTTAAGGGAAAAGGAAATATTTTGTTCACTGCTTCTTCCTGGATTACAACAGATACTCAAATATTTCATGAAAAATCAACTTATTTAAATAATTATTCATATACATATTATTTCTATCACCTACCCATTAAGTCACACACAGAAGGAGAATCAGCAGGGATCCCAAATTTTAGATAATACAAATAGTCCACAAAGTTTAATTTTATATTTCAAATAATTAGCTTAAGCTGAAAGCTTAAAATCTTCTACTACTGAGAAAACTTCAGAACAAACACAATTGTTAATACTGTTAATGTAACAAATTCAAACTGTTATTTTTACTCAATAATTTATTAAAAGCCCACTTTGTTCCAAGCACTGTACTAGACAGATTCCAAAAATTTAAGAGTGAATACATCAGACACAGTCCCCGACCTAAAAATTATGAAGGCAGAATGAATCTACACTAAAAATAAAAATACCTTCATTGGGGGGGGGGCGCCTGGGTGGCTCAGTGGGTTAAAACCTCTGCCTTGGGCTCAGGTCATGATCTCAGGATCCTGGGATAGAGCCCCGCATCAGGCTCTCTGCTCAGCGGGGAGCCTGCTTCCTCCTCTCTCTGCCTGCCTCTCTGCCTACTTGTAATCTCTCTCTCTCTGCCTAATGAATTAAATAAATAAATAAATAAAAATACCTTTGATGTATTATGAACAACAAAAAAAAACCCCACAACAATGAGAATCTCAATTTTAAAAAGTCCAATGACCTATTAATTTTTGTTTTCAAAAAGCACTTCAAATTATTAATTAATAACTTAATTGAGCAACTGTTTATATAATAAAGGATTTCCTTATGCCTGTGGGAAAATTCTGAGTATGAACCTACATATCTTGCATAACTGAACAGACAGGAAGACAGCCCCAGATAAGAAGAAAAACAGATAAATCAAGCACAGTCTTTGTGTCTACAGTTGTGGAACAGATCCACTTTTGGCAAAGGGTAGAAAAAAAGAAAATACATAAGAAATAAGGCAGAAATAAAAAGAGAAATATCAAATAGGATAAACAATCAGAGAAAAAGAAGTGAAATGAAAAATCAAATGACAAGACAAAAATATTATCTAACGTGCTGATGAGCTTCACTCTTACATTCCAGATTCAAGGTAAGAATCGGGCGAATAATCAGAATTTCTTTTCAGAATCTCCTACAGAATTGTGAAACCCACAAGTTAATCAATTCACATACACCACAGTATACATTTAGCACAACACAAAAAACAGTGCTAACTCAAAGGTACCCAAAACCACACACTGCATCACCCCAATTCCATGTTTCACAATTAGATATGCATCTAGGATCTGACTAGCATTTAGATATCATAATAAAAATGCCTGATTCTGTGGCCTGGGTGGCTCAGTAGGTTAAGCACCGGACTTCTGATTTCAGCTTAGGTCATGGTCTCAGGGTTGTGAGATTGAGCCCCATGTCAGGCTCTGTGCTGGGTCTGGAGTTTGCTTAGGATTCTTTCTCTCTCCCTATGTCTCTCCTCATCATCCCTCTCTTTAAAAAAAAAGCTTGATTCTTATATATTTAAATATGTTATTTCATTATAAACTACTTTCTTTTGCTTTTTTCATAATAAAGGGTTATCATCATTTTTTAGCTATGCATGAAAATATCATCTATGAATATATATGAATATATATGTCTATATATCTATAGATATATCATCTATGAATTTCAGTTCAGGGTAGTAAATAGAACTATACAATAATTCTTATAAAGGGGGAATTAATTAGGTCTACTGGGGTTGAGAAGCACTATAGCATCTCCATCTAGGAATGAAGTTACTGGATAACAAGGCATGTGTATCTTAACTTTATGAGATAAACAAACTGTTTTCCTCAGTGTTGTAATATAATAATTTATAATTTTACTAACACTATATGACAGTCTCAGTATTCCAAATCATTGCAAATACTGGATGCTGTTACCAATCTGGTGGGCAAAAAGTATATCTTATTATGGTTTTAGTTTCTATTTCTCTGACAATTAACATAATTGAGCAACTTTTTTATTCATTGGCCAATAATGTTTCACTTTTTTTTACATTCTTATTTAATTCTTTAGACTCTTTTTCTATTGGATTAAAAATACCTAATGTTACGGGTGCATAGGTGGCTCAGTTGGTTGAGAATCTGACTCTTGATCTCAGTTCAGGTCTTGATTTCAGGTTGGGAGTTCAAGCCCTGTGTTGGGCTCAAGAAAAAACAAAAACAAAAACTTAACTTTAAGAATTCTTTCTGAGGGGGAATAAATCAAAGTGAACACCATACACCATGCCTGCAACATCCAAAGGCCAAAACCACAAATAAAATTAGGCTTCTCAATCAGATTATTTTAATATAAGATGGTAAGGCACACTCAGCAGAAAGGCAGACAATCTGGAAGAGAAAAAAACTTCTTTTTTAAATTAGAATTTACAAGGAGACAAACCGTAAGAGACTCTTAATCTCACAAAACAAACTGAGGGTTACCTGGAGTGGGAGGGTAGGGACACAGTGGATGGGTTAGGGACATTGGGGAGGGTTTGTGCTATGGTGAGTGCTGTGAAAGGTGTAAACCTGATGATTCATAGACCTGTACCCCCGGGGCAAATAATAATAAAAAAATGTACAGATTTAAAAAAATTAGAATTTATAGAGAAAAAAGTGACAAAGCAGTTTGTACTCGAATCTCAGTTATTTACTACTCTGCAAATAAGATTTTCAAATATCTTTTTCTTTTCTTGATACGCTTTTACTATGAAGAATACCTAGCATTATCTTGGGTAAATTTCAATCCTCTGGCAGTTATTCTGTTTCAAATGCTAATTTACTTTCAACTATTTGAATGCTATATTGCCTAATAATATTAGTAAAATCTACAAACTGTAGAAATACCAATCAATTAGAATGAATTTCTTCTAAGTAGCCTATTCAAACTTTGAAATTACTGAGTTGCTGAGTATGTTCAGAAGCTTGTAAGCCAACATTTATGTTTAATCGGTTCATCCAATTCCCACTATATACTGCCTTTTATAATAATATCAAATTATCTGGGGGTGCCTAGGTGGCTCAGTTAGTTGAATGGTTGACTCTTGATTTCAGCTCAGGTCATGACCTCAGGGTTCTGGGATGGAACCGCACAGTATGCTCCACGTTCAGCAGGAGTCGGCTTGAAGATTCTCTCTCCCTCTCCTTCTGCTCTTCCCCCCTCCCCCACTTGTGCACGTGCACACACTCTCTCAAAGATAAATAAATAAATCTCTAAAAAAAATAGAATTATCTGCTTCTGAATAATCTTCCTCCTTTCAAAACGCAGTCTATTAACTCTAGTTTATATCTGTTAAAGTTCTAATACATCTTGACTTTGCACCATTCTGATGGTTTGTTATTTAAGTCAAAGACCTATATTAAAAATGTGAACTTAGGTCACCTAAAAAAGAGATATAAAGCCAAAGTAACAGAATAGTAATATAAGACTATGTCATTATGATAATCTACTGGTACTTGAAGTAACTAAACCGCTTTGCTTAATTATGCTAAATTCTTTGCTATCATGTGTTATTGTATCAAAACTCTCATTATGGGCTTTCCCTGTTTCTAGGTCTCTCTTATTAGTTTCCCTGTTACTAGCTCTCTACTGACTCAAGACAGCTACTCACTGACCAAGTACCTCCATTCCTCATTTACCTGGTTACTTCCTAAAACCCCACCAGCTGCCTCCCAGGTCCCCAGTGTACTCAGCTCCCTCATTATCCCTTCTCTTCTTTATTCCTCCCAGGCAAAATCCTAGTCCCCAACCCTCACTGCTTGGATAAGACAATTTCTATCCCTTCTTCTGGATGCTGTAAAGCCCCCTAATCTCTGACACTATGGCTAATCTTCTCCAATCCCTACTCTAGTTTCTAATGCCTCAAACCCCTGACCAGTGACGTGGATGTGAAGAGCTTATTTCCTTTTAGAAAACTATGACAAGGGCGCCTGGGTGGCTCAGTGGGTTAAAGCCGCTGCCTTCGGCTCAGGTCATGATCCCAGGGTCCTGGGATCGAGGCCCACATCGGGCTCTCTGCTCAGCAGGGAGCCTGCTTCCTCCTCTCTCCTCTCTCTCTGCCTGCCTCTCTGCCTACTTGTAATCTCTCTCTCTGTGTCAAATGAATTAAAAAAAAAAAAAAGAAAACTATAACAAGGCAAGGTATAGCCTAACATAGAAGATTTTAATTATTTCTCCATCAGAACAATGTTATAAGTAGTTCTCAGGTACTAGAGTACCATAACTCAGTTACCTATGGGCTAAACATGTTTTGGTGCAGTAGACTGGTAACCTGGGCATGACTTACATCAGTGTTCCCTGAAGCAAAAGGCATTTCAAACAACTGGCTTAAAAAATAAAAACTTACGGGGGCACCAGGATGGCTCAGTTGGTTGAGCCTTTGACTCTTGGTTTTCGCTCAGGTCATGGTCTTGGGGTCATGGGACTGAGCCCCACACTGGGCTCTGTACTCAGTGCAGGGTCTGCTTGAGATTCTCTCCCTCTGCCCCTCTTCCCTCCCCACCCCCCCACTCACATGCTCTCTCTCTCTCAACTAAATAAACAAATAAATCTTTTTTTAAATAAATAAAATAAAGACATCCATCTTCCAAAAAAACCCTGTTCCCGTACTCTCTCAGTAAGCAACACCATGTTACAAAGAGCAGTGATCAATTTCTGTCAATTGACTGATATATTTGAAGGAATGGGGGCATGGGGGCAAAATCGTATCTGCTGCTACAATTATATTTTAAATATAATCCAGTTTTCACAGACCACAATGAAGTAACTGAATTTTTATGAGTGTACTTACTGGTCTCCTGTTTATTATTACTGATCAAAGCTAAGGACGCTAACAACTTACATTTCCATCACATTGACAAATTCAACTTAAGAGAAAGGAGGAAACCTAACCTTCACTGAGAAATGATTATGAACTAAAACTTTCATGTGCTTTAACAGTTCTGTGATAGTAGTTACCATTAATCCTATTTTAGACATGAAGAAACTAAGGTTCACAGAAATGAGGTATTTTGATAGTTGGCTAGAAGACGAATAATTTCATTAGGCCAAAAAACAAGAGACTGGATGTTTAATTCCAAATCCAAATAAATCAGAATAAGTAGTCTGAAGGATGAACTAGAAATATAATTAGAAATTAGCCATATTTTAACCCAAGAGCTTAGAGGCACATGTAGTGTGCATCACTAAAATACATGCTAGAGTCAGACTCTCTGCTCTCACGGGCAACTCCTCCCTCCTAAGAACTGCAAAGATTCTTGAACATATTTGGAAAAAAGTACTTTGTCAAAATAGTTCATGTGATTTAGCTGATATTCTGGTTCCAAGGTAGAGCTGAGAATGACCTGGAACATGAGCAAGAGGCTCAGAGAATCTGAGAAATCTGGGCCACCTGTGGAGAGCTGCATGGTCTGCGTCCTTGGAAATGCTAGCCCTAGAAGCAAATCAAGACATAACCCGACTCCCTGTACAAACAGCTTCATTTTTAAATCCCGATTATATGTCGATATAATTAATTTAATTAAAATAGCTTCATTTCTATAGCTACCTAGAAAATAGGTCCTTGGAATAAGAGCAACTTGCCCAAGACATACAGGAATAATGGTGAAATCTAGATACAACTCCAAGTCTAACTGAATCCAAAGTCCATATTCTCTCTCACTTTACAATCTGAAACCAAAGGCATATTTTAAAAAAATATTTTGAAGTTTTCCTAGTTCGATCTCTTATTCTGAATCTATAATTACCAAATTTAAGTTAAATTTTATAATTTAGTATTTTCTGTAATAATATACTTTAAAAATTAGATGTATAGAGTCTTAAAAATAATTTACTCTGACCACAGTGAAAACAATTTCAATTAAAAATTATATTTTCTTTGATTAGAGTTTAAATAGGAAAAAGCTGTTACTGTCAGTAATAATAATAATAGTAATAAGAACCATTTACTGTGCATTTACACTCAGGCTCTAAGATAAGCCCTTTTCATTTCACTATCTGATTTATTTTCAGTCTTTTATTCTGTATAATATCACTAGTATAATTTCGATTTGATATTATTTAAGAGAAAAATAAACAACACTAAAAAAGTAGGAAATAGCCAATTTAATCTAATTAGAGCAGGAATATGAAATTAATCATTTTATATTTTTAGAACAGAAATAACTTATTTAGTAAGGAGGGTACTGACACAGCAGAAAGCCAACTCTTCCAATTACCCACCTATTCTTCACTGAGAGAAAGGAGCTATAGAAACCACAGGCCCCTAAAGGCACTGCTTCCAACCAAGTAGGCAGGGGGAAGACTGAAAAGTGGGGGAGTTTTCAGTTACATATATGACTCATGTTACCACACCAATCCACCTTCCCTCACCATAACACACACACACACACACACACACACACAAATGTGGTGAGCAAAACCAATTTTATCTCTTCCAAAACTGTTCCCTCTCACCTTAGTCACCTTTATAAAAAAAACCTCAGAAACCTACAGGACCCACCTCTTTTCTACCACTGGAAACAACAGGTATTTAAATCAGCTTCAGAGAATACAAAGATTTATTAGTCTTCTCAGAGAAAACATAAAGTGGCTTGAAACAGAGGCACACACGCACACACACACACACACACACACAATAATAAATTATGAGAGACTTATGACATAACATATATAGTAAAGCAGACAGATCCACCTCAAGACTGAAGAATCTTCCTGCGACTCCTCTCACCTGCTCCCTTCTATCTTCTCAGCTCTCAAAATGAAAAGTGCTACAGCATGGTTCCTCCCTATGAACTGACACTATATCCATTTCCCAGATTCATCCTAAAAAAAATCCCAAACCCCAACCCCAACTCATACAAGATTCTATTTTTCATTATAAGAGTCACCCAGAATATATTTATTTTGCCAAATAAGCTAAATATATATTTTATATATATACATACATATATATGTATATATATGAGAAAAGGAGTAACTATCACTATCCAATCAATGCAAGAAAAAAACACATTTAAAGAGGAAAAAAATCAATGCCAAGTCTTCACTCCCAAAAGTAAGGACAATTTACTGAGTTCTAAGGAGAACACAAGGACCACACCAAAGAACAGATTTTGCTCAAAGGCAATTTCATACATAATTTATTTAGTTTGAGTCTCCTAAAATCACACCAAAATTTTTATATAGTTATCATTATATAAAAATAATTACTAAATAATCATGTTAAAGTCTACTTAAAAAACTTTTCTACTCTTAGTGGCTTTCACAAAAAACTTAATACTATACTCTGATTTTGTCTCCTTCATAGGAAGGGTAAAATACCTGAATTACACATCTATTTCCACAAATCTAGACTTCTATAAAGCTGGACATATATTTAAGGAAAAATTTGTTTTTCATGCAACATAAAAGCAATTGAGAGGATATAATTAATCTTAATGAGAATAAACAGGTATTTTTCAACCTCCTATTTAAGACAAAATAGTTTTAGGGTTGATAAAAAGAAATATATTAGTAAGAATTAGAGCCCTTCCTCATAGACATTGTAAAGTTCTCCTCATGAAATCCACAGCAAACGTACATTTTATCAATTGCATTTCACACATTTAAAAAAGCAAAAGCTTATTCTTCAATGACAGGGGAAAGTTCCAGGCATTCCACTGAAGTTTACATAGTGGCTGTTACACGACCATAGTGGCAAGAGAGGTGAAGAAATGGTGGCAAGTCTGTTAACTGCCACTCCACCCTGCCCGCTCTGTGCTATAAGGAAAAACTACAAGGGACAGTACATTACAGCTGATGCCACCTGTGACCCGTCACCATGCTGGGGTGCTGGCGGTTACATAGAGTCTGGACAAAACTGTGCAGAGGTGAATGAGCAAATGAAAACCAGCAGTCAGGAAGATAGCAATTATGACAGGAAGCCAGGTTTTCTTTATTTCTCTTCCTTCCTCAGCCTATGCCTCTGCCCTACTTGCCTAATTTTCCTTTCAGTCTGTCTTCACTTTCTTTAGGAACATCTCTACTTTTTGAAGAGTACTCAAGAGTTAAACAAATGTGTGTGTGTGTGTGTGTGTGCGTGCATTTATTTATATTTACATTTTTTAAGATTTTACTTTTAAGTAATCTCTACACCCAACATGGGGCTCGAACTCACAACCCTGAGATCAAGAGTCACAGCCTCTACCAACTAAGCCAGCCAGGCGCTCCCTCAGGGGTTATATTTTTAAATCTTTCTTATAGCCCACAGAACCTAACATGATTAATAAATGTTCAACCAAAAAAATAAACAATAAATAAATGTCCCACCAACTTATTTTGATAGTTGAAATTTATCTGTGTATCACTCCAGCTAAAATTACATTTTATAAAAAAAATAATGAAATCTCCACTCTTATGGGGGAAAAATCTTTTGTATTTTTACAAAGAAAAAAGTCTAGAAGACTATATACAAAATGTTAATAATGATTATTTTTAAATCAGCATAACAGATGCTTTTAACATCCTTTTTTTCCATACTAAGAATTTTTGTTTTAAGTTTATTTAAGTAATCTCTACATCCAATACAGGGCTCAAACTCAGGCCTGGAGATCAAGAGTCACATGCCCCTTTGACTGAGCCAGCCAGCCAGGTGCCCCCTGTCTGAGAATTTTAATAATAAACGCATTTTTAATTTCATAATCAGGAAAGAAATGAATGAGATTTGAATTAATGACATTTACCACATTACTTTTTTTTTAAAGATTTTATTTATTTGAAAGAGAGAGAGCACACGCACATGAGCGGGGTTGGGGGAGACGGAAGGAGAGGGAGGGGTAAAGAATCTCTGCACTAAACACAGAGCCCGACTTGAAGCTCAATCTCATGAACCTGAGATCATGACCTGGGCCAAAACCAAGAATCAGATGTTTAACTGACTGAGCCACCCAGGCGCACCATTTACCACACTTCTAATCCAGCAACCTTACGAGTACATAGGCCCCAAAAGTAACAAACTTTATATTAGAACTTTCCTGTAACCTCAGGCTAATGTTCACATGTTCCCAATATGTTCATGACCCAGAATTACTCCCTATCATGGCATACTGTAAACTGGAAAGTACCATACAAAGATATAAATGAGGTTCAAATGAAATTTAAATTTGATATGACATTCCTTATTAATGAGAGTTGAGGTAATAAACACATTTTAGTTCTTAAACTTCTTCCCGTTCTATACAAATTCTTCCAAGTTCATTCCATGGCTGCAAATTCTTTCACTTCTTTTCTTATCCTCCAACCCTGCTCTCAGAAGTTCTTTTATGGGCAACAGTCCCACCATTTTGGAGTGAAGAGTGAAATGTTCCTTGTGTTCTCCACATCAAAAGCCTCCTATCCGTGTGAGACTAGATGAACTAGAAAATACTAGGAGTTAGATATATCATGGGATAGAAAAGAAAAAAGGCAGAGAACAAGCTCTATCTACTCTTTAATTTATGGTGTTGTCTACATTCTCCTGGATCTATCAGTCCAGTCCCTCTTCACGTCTCTAACCCTCAACCACCTTACACTCTCTGTCCTTCTACCATATCAAACAGAAAAATTCAATTCTGCCTTCTCACACTGGGTGCTAATGAAAAGAACCATACAGTCATGCAGACTGGTCCCATGACTCATCTCCTTTAGGTGGACTATAATGGTTCTAAAATCTTATCTTTGATCAGCAAATTTTCACATATCCTTCATCAATTACCTCAAATGTTCATCACTTAACACCACACCCACAAAAAAGAGCCACACAAGAATGTAACTACCTCATCATCTCCCTAGCAAACTGACATATGTTGACAGCAACATTTCTTCTCTCACTGCAGTCTCAGAGGATAAGCTAGCTGGTCCACTTCCGATTCAAGGTCCATCCCTCCAGCTGAGCTATGATTCACTGATTTTTACAAATTCCTCATTTACAGACTCTTTATCCACTAATAAACCCATACAGATTTATTGGTTTTCATCCAAATTTACTGAGATATAATTGATATGCAATAACCTGCACAAATTTAAAGCATACCATTTATGAGTCTTGATATAGCTGCACATGCATGAGATCATGACAATCAATATGATGAGGACTTACATCGTCTCCAAAGACTCCTCATACTCCTTTGTAATATTTCCATTTCCATTCCCACCCTCAAGCAATCACTGATCTACTGTCTACCACCATAGATTAGTTTGCATTTTCCAGAATTTTCTATAAATGGAACCAGGTAGGAAAGAGTATAACTAGGAAAAAAAAAAAAAGACTGTAACTATGTCCATGTGCAAAACTATGGGCATGTCCATGAAATAGATTAAAAAAAGGCTCTAATTTCTCACCAGTTAAGGCTATATAAACAGGGTATGAAGGCTAAAGAACCCCAAATTAAAAAGCAGTAAGATACTTATTAGAACAGCTAATATCCAGAACACTGACAACAATAAATGCTAGCAAGGATGTAGTACATCTTGCTGGTACAAATGGCAGAGCCACTTCGGAAGACAGTTTGGTGGTTTCTTCCAAAGTACACATACTTTTACCATACAATCCAGCAACTGTAGTCCTTGGTGTTTACCCAAAAAAGCTGAAAGTTATATTCACAAAAAACCTGCACACACTGTTTACAGCAGCTTTATTCATAATTGCCAAAACTTGGAAGCAACCAAGATGTACTTCAGTAGATGAATAGATAAACACATTATAGTATACCCAGACAATGGAATATTATTTAGTGCTATAAAGAAATGGGCTGTCATAAAAGACATGGAGGAATCTGAAACGTCCATTACTAAGTGAAAAAGGTCAGTCTGAAAAGGCCACATACTGTATGACTCCAACTACAGGATATTCTGGAAAAGACAAAACTATGGAAACAGTAAAAGAATCAATGGTTGTCAGGGGCCAAGGCAGGGTGGAAAGGTATATAGGATAAACAGGCAGAGCATAAAGGATTTTTAAGGCAGGGGAAATATTCTGTATGGTACAATAATGATAGATACATGTCATTAAACTTTGCCCAAACCCATAGAATATACAATACCAATAGTGAAACCTAATGTAAACTATGGATTCTGGGTATCAACATAGGTTCATCAATTATAACAATTGTACCACTCTGGTGGGGGATGTTGATAATGAGGTAGGTAGGCTATGAGTGAGTGGAGTAGGGAATATATGGGAAATCTCTAGACTTTCCACTCAATTTTGCTATAAACTTAAAACTGCTCTAAAAAATAAAGTCTATTAAAAGAAACATATAGAATTTTGGAGTTGAAAACTATAACAACTAAAATGAAAATTTCAGCACATATCTGAGTTGGCAGAACAAAGAATCAGCGCACTTGAAGGTAGAGAATTGAAAGTACCCTGTCTGCAACAAATAGAAAAAAAAAAATTAGGAAAAATAAGCAGAGCCTCTGAGACCTACAGGACACCAACAAGCTTATAGACATGTGCATGATGGGAGTCTCAGGAGGAAAGGAGAGAAAGGGGCAAAAACAATATGTGAAGAAGTGATGGCTGAACATTTTCCAAATTTGATGAAAAACATCAATCTATACATCCAAGAACGCAACAAATTCCAAATAGGATCCACACTTACACACATATAGTCAAACTATCAAAAGAGAAAGACAAAAAAAAGAATCTTGAAAGTAGCAGGAAAAAAACTCCTTGTGTACAAAACAGTCTCATAAATTTAACAACTGACTTCTCATCAGAAACCAGGGAGGCCAGAGGCAGATTAAAATAGTCAAATTATCCTGCAAAATCAAAGGAGAACCAGGTGAGGAAAGAAAAAAGCAGCAGCAAATAAGACATTCCCTAATACAAAAACTGAGACAATTCACCACTAGCGGATCTGTTTTATAAAAATATACTAAAGGAAGACCTTCAGTTAAAATTAAAGGACTATAGACAGCAATTTATCTACACAAAAAATAAAGGGCACTGGTAAAGGTAAAAAATGGGTTAAAAAAAGCATAAATGTATTTTTATTTATAACTTTTTTTCTTGTATATGATCTAAAAAACAACTACATAAAGCAATAATTATAAAACTGTGTTAGCAGGCTTATAAGGTACAAAGAAGTATGCATGCACTTAGCCACTACATAATAACGTCCATGCTCAACTTATGTCAAAATCACTATCACATTGGGGTTAGGTCATTCAGGTAGTGATAAAATACTATTCAATCTAGAAACTGCATGCTTTCTAAAGATCTATTAAGCAAATTCTCAATAAAAATATGAAGACTGTGAATGGGTCATGCTTTTCTAGCTTCTGCACAGCAAAATAAACAAACAACAAAATGAAAAGGCAACTTACAGAATGGGAGAAAATATCTGCAAACCATATATCTGATAAAGGTTAATATTCAAAATATACACCAGCCTGGGTGGCTCAGCCAGTTAAGCATCTGCCCTTTGTTCAGGTCATGATCCCAGAATCCTGGGATTAAGCCCCACATCGGCTCTCTGCTCAGCAGGGAGTCTGCTTCTCCCTCTGCCCCTCCCACACCCTCACTCATGCTTGCTCAATCTCTAAAATAAATAAATAAAATATTTTAAAAGAAAAAAAATATCCAAAATACATCAGAAACTCATACAACTCAATAGTTAAAAAGAAATCGAATTAAAAAATAGGCAGAGGAACTGAATAAACATTTTTCCAAAGACAACAAACAAATGGTCAACAGGTACAAAAAAGGAGCTCAGCATTACTAATCATCAAAGAAATGCAAATCAAAACCACAATGAGATATCACTTCACACCTGTATAATGACTATCAGCAAAAAGACAAGAGATAACAAATGCTAGTGAGGATATAGAGAAAAGGAAACCCATGGATTCCTCATCATAGAGAAGTCTGTTTCAAAAACAACATCTATAACTGGGCTTTCATTTCCTAATAATTAATACCTTAAATATCAGCTTTCTTCCCAATTAACTCATAGAAAGTGAATTAATGCTATACTAAATGATGGTACTCTAAAATAGCAAAATTGCATACCATACTCATATTGGTTGAGATAATATGTTTAAGAATCTTAAGGAATTAAAAATCACTTACCAAATGCTTATTCTGGCAAGGCATTACAAATACCACTTTATAACTAATAGAAAACAGCCAAACTGGAGTTTTTTAAACAATATATTTATATTCTAAAGCAAACTTAGGACAACTGACTGCTAGTAGAATTTTTTTTGTTCTGTTTATTCACTTATTAATTCAACAAACATTTATGGACCACCTGCCTTGTGCCAGGCACTATGCTAGGAAGTAGGGATAAAAAGACAAAGTCACTGCCCCTCAAAGTGTGCACAGTCTAGGGAGAAGCTCCCATTCTGAAAGCAAATAATTTATGACTAGAAGAGACCTTGTAGTTCCCTGATTTCACAAATAAAGAAACTGGCACTCATGGCTAATTAGCCACTCAGGCCAACAGACACTCAGGTCTACAGATTTCCAGCCCCTGTGTTCTCCGCACCACACATTTTCTTTGAGTGGTAATGGAGTCCTTCCATGTGGGTGAAGCAGAAACATGGAACTGTGGGCAATATGTGTACAATTACCAAGTTAGAAACAGAAATATCTAATGGATACAGATAATATAAATATTTAACAATTTAGAGACAGAAATCCCTAATAGATGTGATATCATGATAAAGCCCCAAGAAGGAACTAAAGAGCTAAAATAAGAAACGGAACTAAAAAAAAGGTAATATAATGGTAAGACTTCCAAGCCATAATTATAGCGTTGCCTCTGTTTACTGATATGTTAAGTGGGTATATTAAAAGAACTTATTAAAAAAAAAAAGTACTTATTTCATATGAT
This sequence comes from Ailurus styani, assembly GCA_002007465.1. Lineage (NCBI taxonomy): Eukaryota > Metazoa > Chordata > Mammalia > Carnivora > Ailuridae > Ailurus > Ailurus styani. The sequence goes on from LNAC01000039.1 coordinate 5,293,010, forward strand.
TGTTGTGAAAAGTAAATTAATTAATTCTTTAAAGCACTTAGTAAGCCTAGCAAATACTCAGTAAATGTCAGGAATTCTTATAGACAATCATTTCTTAATTGCACAAGTATGTCATATAAAGACAAAAAAAAACATTCTTCAAGGATTTATCTTATTATTATAATGATAGCCCTATTTTTCTAGCACCAGTAAAATCTAGTACTAAAACATGTATTTCAGAAAAAAATATTTAATATGCATAATATCTAATCTCACCCCTTTCTCTGTAGGCATATATCAGTCCTAAAATTATAAGAATAAAATTATTATTTTATTAACAATGAATATTAATAATGAGTTCTGGTTAATTGTATTAATTATTAATTATATTAACTCATAATTTAAATTAATTAAATCATCATGTAGTTCAGTATTCCTAAGATTATAAATCCCAAATATCATTAAGAGAATGTTTAAGGGTGACTTTCAAGTAATTAAAAAGTTTATGCAGCTTTTCCCATCTTATATAAAATATCATTAAATTAATCAACATCTTTGAAATAACTATGCATGGAATACATCAATGAAACTATTTCATATTAATATCACTCATCATCCAATATCAATAACAAAATTAATAACATTTTGATATCCACTTACTGCAATCTCTCTACAAGCCGACATGGATATTCCTGTGCCTTCAATTTGCTTCAATGCATATTCCTTTTCATCTTTTCTGCATATAAACAAAAAAATTATTTTTTCTAAACATTCTTTTTGGATTCAAAATCATAACTACGAAAACAATAAAAATACACTAGTCTCTCAGTGATATATAAACTCTCACTATGCATGCATTGCTTACTGCTTCTAATAATATTAAAACTACAGAAATATGAAATACCAAAAAAAATTCATGTTACGATGAAAACAGCAGACAGAGCCAAAACACAAAATTCAAAACTGAAACAGGATACTAAACACAGCACTACTTTCAAAAAGTAAACAAGCATAAATATAAACTCAAGCATATTGCAAGATAATTCTACTCCTGTCTTAATTATCTATAATCTATGAAAGCATTCTGTTATAAACATTAACTACAAAAATAAATGACAGATGTAAGCTTCTATATTTGTTTAAAGTGATTTCATAGTATAAGAACCACTTAATAGGAGGGATGGGCTATAGAAAAATATCAACCCATCAGGACACCCTACTTCTGACCTAGAATAGGGAAGATTCAAAAGCCTCAAAACCTCAACCAAAAGCCTTGGAAAGTCTTTTAAAACACTAGCCACCAATATCTCATTCTCAAGAACTCTAGGAAAAACATAGTTACAGTGAATATTCCAATAATGTAGGCAGGGTTAGGAATTCTGGGACATACCAGTAGTTAGTTACCAGTGTGCTCAACCAAGGGAAGACATCAGTTCAATAATGGTGATATAGTCCAAAAAATAGAGTATTACATCAAGAGGCGTCAGGGTGGCTCAGTCAGTTAAGCGTCTGCCTTCGGCTCAGATCATGATCTCAGGGTCCTGGGATCAAGTCCAGCATCGGGCTCCCTGCTCAGCGGGGAGTCTACTTCTCCCTCTCTCTCTGCCTCTGCCTCTATCTCTTGCTTGTTCTCTCTCTATCAAATAAATAAATAAAATCTTTTTAAAAAAATAGTATCACATGAGTAGAGCAACACAGTATCCTCAGGGTACCAACACCAAAACCGGACACAGCAAAATGTCAGAAATGTGGCTCATATTGTGGGTTGTTCTGATAGACGAGTATCATCCACACCCTCTGAATTTTGTCTTTTGATTATACTGGAGCCTCAGCAAACTTTCATCATGTCACGATGGTTTTCTCAAATGATAGCACCTAAATGGTGCCACATCTGTCCTACTTACCTATTCCCTCCCTTCCCCATTCTACCTTTACTAGCAGATAAAGCAGTTTTTTAAGTAGGCCCCACACCAAGCATGGAGCCAAACATGAGGCTTGAACTCGTGACCCTGAGATCCTGAGATCGAGACTTGAGCTGAAATCAAGAGTCACACACCATAAAATTCAAAAAAAAAAAAGAGTCACACACCTAACTGAATGAGCCACCCAAGTGCCCCGCAGATAAAGGAGTCTAAGAGGTTATTTGTTACATGCTTTTTAAAATATTTTACGTGCCTTTTGAAGATTTTCACAATCATCTATGGTTTGGGCAAATAAGTGAATTATAGTTACTTTCTCCCACAATCAGTTTGAAATTATATCCATTAAGCAGCATTTTGACAAACAGAACAGGATATAGACTGTTCTGCAATTATTAAAATGATAATCATGACCATCATCAGAAAATGGAAAATGTTTACCATATATTAGTGAGAAAATATACAAATTATACCATATAAAAATATACATACAACTAGACATATGCTGAAGATGATTAAAAAAATGAAAATCAGTTGTGTTAAGATGTAGGAACTTATGTTAATTAACTTTAGTGTTAATATTATATTATATTGTCTTTTAAATTAGAATTAGAGGGAAAAAGAAAGAAGCCAAAATAATAATTTTATACCCTGAAAGTAGTCACCTACTAAAATAATCCTTAGTATCTTCAAAGTAATATCTTAGACATGTTCTAAAAAGCAAAGTCAAAACTAGGGAAAGCTTAAGTGATCACCTTTTCCTTTTTCTCTATCCTGTTTCCTCCAAACATAAAACTAGACTTTTTTCAGCCCACCCAGCAGCCACTAAGAAGTACAAACGACAGGTAACTGAATGTAATTAAAGCCAAATGTTCCCACCCCCTGACCTTAAACATGCATGTGAACATGTATGTTAGAGCACTTATGCCTGAGATGTTTAACACAATGCTCATGATGCAAATTTCACACTTAATTAATTTAACTAACAAGCACTGCTGCTAAATATTTAAGAAATTTGTTAAATTCTTTAAACAAAATTACATAAGCTTTCTGGCAAAATTTTCAATGAAATCATAATTTTTTAAAACAGAAATATTTCAATCCCTGGTTCCCCTAAACGAAGTGCTCCAGAAGCTCATGTAATTGCATGGTTTTATTTTTAATACTGTAAAGAATATTACACAATCTGGATAAGTTATTGTTGCTATGGAAACTATAAGATTTTTTTTTTTGCAGTAAGTCAAAAAGTGCAAAATTAACACATCACATTAATGACTTTTGAATGACATCCATGCTGTCAAAGGAATTTGAAAGCTTGAGCAGAATAAACTGAAGCCTAGGCCTTTACTCTGAATTATATGGATGGGATCTAGGAACAAACCCAGTAATTATTTAACTTAATAAGTTTAAATATAACTTCCATCTGCTCAATTAGCAAAATACTCAAAGATCTTTAAACTTAAGGTTTATCTGCAGCTTTGACATTGAGAATGAAAGAAAGTAGACATCTCTTGGCCATTTCTCTTGTATATTAACTGTCAGACGATGAGTGATAACGTGGCACCTCGGAGGTTCACCGTATGAAGAAGTGGCAGATCCCAGAGGGCACGCGGGACTCACTTTCGCCACCGTGCTAGGTCAGTGCCAGTCTTCGGTCAGATGCCAACACCTTAGTTATAGAAACTGCAGATGCGTCCTTTCCCACAGTGCCCACAAATATTTCAGTGGTGAGCACGTGGGGCAGAGAGGCTTTATTGCTCTCAACCTATGGGAGTGCTGCCCCTCTTGGGCGCAGTGACAATTCATACCCCACAGCTTCAGTGTCTCAGGCACACGTAATATTAAGTATCATTAAGGAATAATTTGTTCTTTTACATGACAAGGCTGAAAAGCAGGTAAATCTGTCCTACCTACACTGCTACGATAGGCTGGCTTTTGAGGCTGCTTATTCTTTCTTAAAACGATCTTATTTCTTTTTTTTTTTAAGATTTTATTTATTTATTTGACACAGAGAGAGAGATCAGATCACAAGTAGGCAGAGAGGCAGGCAGAGGGAGAGGGAGAAGCAGACTCCCCATTGAGCAGAGAGCCTGACGCGGGCCTCGATCCCAGGACCCTGAGCCCAAGGCAGAGGCTTTAACCCACTGAGCCACCCAGGCGCCCTCTAAATTACTTTAACTTCTAAATAAAAACCTGTATCCCTGAAACAAATAATACATTATATGTTAATTAAAAATAATTTAAAATTTAAAATTAAAAAATAAAGATACTTTATTATTTACTGTAGTAAAAACAGACAAAGCAATTCCAAAGCCTTCAGAGAAACTGCTTTCTAAATTTTAGTGCATATTCGATACCATGGTTAGAGTAACTGCATATTGATAATAATCAAAGGTTACTAAATAAATTCAGAAGAATCAAAAATACATAACTTTATAGCATAAACATGGATATATTTAATATGTGCTTTTTTAAATTTAAAGACCTTTCTTCTATATGGCTGTAATGTATATCAAAGCCACGTGGCCTTCCCTCTCAGCAGTGACAAAGAAAAACAATTATTCAACAAGAACATTATGTAATAACAAAATAGAAAAATAAATTTGGAAGAGACTGCAATTCTATTAAATTTTCCATCTGAGACGCTGTGTTCTGGAAAACTCATGATGCAAGCAATTCTACAGATAGTAGGAAATGTAAGAAGCACATATTTGTACAAATTGTAGAAACTGCTGCCTTAAAATGAAAGCTTTATCCCAGGCAGAACACCAGGCTCAGTGGCAGAATTTAAATTTAATTCAGAAAGAATTTCTCAAGCTTAAAGAAGCAAGTTCAGGAACATCTCTTGAATGAAATACTAGTAACTGGTTTAATGAAAATGATAGTCTCATGCGTTTCAGTAATGCCCAAACTTGGTGAGCAGCCTCCAGTCACTTTTAGCAAGGTAAAGCACCAATCGGCTGCCTGTATGTATAAGTATAAGCTAAAACCCCATCTGTTACCATCATAATTAGGCCCAAGGCTTTTCTGACTCCTATCAATACTACTACCAAGTGTCCAGATCAGCTCTGGGCCATCTTTGGTCTTAAGGATCTACTACAGACAAAAAAAATTAGAAGCATCTTTCAAGATAAAATGAGGAAATTCAAGCTCAAGCAAGGCTGAGATAAAAATTGTAATCTTCATGGGGCACCTGAGTGGCTCAGTCCAAAGAGTGTCTGACTCTTGATTTCGGCTAAGGTTATTATCTGAGGGTCCTGGGATCAAGCCCTGCGTGGGGCTTTCTGTGCTGGGGAGTCTGCTTGAGTATTTCTTCTCTCTCCCTTTTCCCATTCTCTCTCTCTCTAATAAATCTTTAAAAAATTTTTTAGTCTTCAAACTAATAGGGTTAAAATCCTTTCCTTACTGTTTATAAGAAAAATAGGAGAAGCTTATTATTTTATTTTACATCAACCAACAAAAAAACTGAGTAAATATTGTATGTCCCAACACTGTGCCAAACTCCGAGGATGAACAAAATTAGAGATTGACAACCCTAGATATCATGAAGTCCACAATCCACCTGGAAAGAGATTCTGGGTGAGTGGGAAATATAAACAAATAACTCTGATGTGACTTCCACTACACCCAGGATGTATGCCTAACAGACACAGAGAGGATGAGACTAACGTTTCTTTCAGAGCTTCCGGGAAGGTAACTCCATGAATGATGCCTTTAAGGGAGCAGAGAAGGGATGACGGGGTCAGAGAATTGCAGGCAGAAGTACAGCATGAGAAATAAGAGGCATATTCTGGAAACTGCTACTATTCAGTAGGGCTGGAAGGTGGGGCATGATACAAGGAGCAAGAGACAAGGTTAGAAAAGGAAGAGGAAGGGACCATGTGAGTCCTGCAAAAAAGCTTGTGTTTCACATGTCAACAGTGTAGAACAAAAGGTTTTTAGAACAGAAAAGGTAGTTTACAGATCTCTACTCAGAAAGATAACTCTGGTAACTAGAAACTGGTGACAGAGCAAACATCTGGTAGTTTGCGTCAACTGTCCAGATAAGAGAAGATGAAGAACTAGATTAGAACAGTGGCAGCAGAGAACAAATATGGATTCAAAAGACATTTCTGAATCAGAACTGAGAGAATTTAGTGACCAACTTGATTCCGAAGGTAAAGGAAAGGAAGACTCTGAAGATAGGTGGAGTCTCCACTTTGTCTAATTATGTAAATGAGAACACCACTAACCAGAGAGATGATGGCATGAATAAATGGAGACCAGGAAATATAAGATTTTACTCTACAGGCAATGGAAGTCATGTATGAAGATTAATCTCATTAGGAAGAACTGAGATTAGAGGTGTGAAAAACAATGAGGAGGTGACAGCAATGTAAGTGTGAGCAGGTAAGGACCTGGATTCGTATAATAGAATGTTAGCTCCAAAACAGGTGTAAGACGACCCTGTTAAGCCCTCCTTATTTTAAAGATGAAGAAGCTAGGCAAGCAGCCAGAAGCAGAGCTGAGATGAAATCCTCCAGTTCCAAGTCCAACATTCTCCATAACGGAGTGGTAACAACAGTAAGACTGGAGAAAAGAAGGAACGCTTGTGACAGTCATTCTAAAAAAGGAATTGGCAGGACCAAGTTAACAAATAGTAAAGATCAAGGAAGCTGAATCAAGAAGTCTGAGGTTGTGAGCTTGCTGATGGGGAGGAAAATACCACGGTAAAGAACAAGACTTGGGCAGATCTCAGAAGGTCCTTCAGCTCACAAATGATTCTTTTCTATAGAAAGAAAAACTCCAACCAAAAATGAAAATATCTGAGAAGTTCAAAAGGGAGATGCCCTAAAGGTTTACTGAGAAACTATCACAGTAGTTTCAGACTGAAAGGACTTAAGCCTACATATATGTTACTAGATTAGAGGAAGTTGCACAAAGATGACCTTGTTGGTGTCTAGAAAAGAACTCGAAGCAAGAAGGGGAAGAGGGGGAGAGACAGAGAAGGAAGAAAAGAAAAAAGGCAGAACAACTACTGAACAAACTTCTCTCTCACATCCCTTAAGAAGACAAACTATTCTATGAATTTGTCAAATTTCCTTTTCCAAATCTTAAGAGTAAAATTCAAATAATGAAATCATCAGAGATATTGTATCCAAGATGGTACAATATTACCAGTTTTTTAAGTTTGGTTTTATCAATAAGACCTCCATCAAACAGTATGACAACCCAAGTCTTACCAACAAATTTTTCTTCAAGAATGCGGACATAAATCAATATCCTATCCATTTCTTTTAATATGTGATGATGAATTGGGCTTAACAGATGAAGAGGCTTTAGCATCACACAGGGGAAAAACATAACTGTATGGTATTAAAAAAATTGGAAAAAGAAAAACCAAAAAAGATCACTTGGGTTTACGTTGCTATCATTCTGAGTTATTCGGTATCATGAACTCAGTATTCAGCCAGCCTAATAGTAACGATTCTTTATTTGGGAACTCTTTCCTTTATTATACAGTACCATAATATTTTTAAATTTTTTATCATGAAATTTTCCAAAACCGAACAAAAACATAAATATGTATCTGTCACACAGCTTCAACAGTCATCAACACATAGCCAGTCTTATTTCTACTGCCTATCCTCCTCTTAATTATTTTGAAACAAAACCCAGATACCACACCATTTCACTTATAAACAGTTCAACACCATATTTTTAATTATTAGTAATTTTTCATTTAAACGATAATAGACTTTTAAAATAATTCTGAAATATTAAAAACCTGTAACACAAGTTACTCTACTTGATATTCCCCTTATTAATGAAAAATGTCAAATAGTACTAGCACCCTCTTAATGTCTTCATCTATGAAACAGTTCATCTACTCATTCTCTAAACATCACCAAAGTACAGTAATGGTCTCCTTATTGAAGTTCAGGATTCCCTTGCAACATGGAAATTTGGCAAGTTTACCTTTTGCCTTCATTCTTTAGAAAGACTGCCTTTATTCAAGTTTTCTTAAAAACTGACCAATGTATCTCTTTCTCTAGAAAACAATCTTTCATGTTATACTATGTCCATTCAAAATTCCAATTCAGATAATCATTTACTAATTCAAAGGCTCTAAAATGATAAAATTTCCCAAACTCCTATTATGGCAAATTTGTATGGCTCAGAAGCTATTTTCATTAAAACAAATATATCTGCAGTAATACTTTAAGACATAAAGCATCAAAGTGTTAAGTTTAAAACAAATAATTCATGACTGTATTACACAAAAAGCAATCATTAGCAAATATATCATATAAACCAAATTATTAATATAAAATATTATCTTCCAGGCGCCTGGGTAGCTCAGTCGGTTAAGCGGCTGCCTTCGGCTCAAGTCATGATCCCAGGGTCCTGGGATTGAGCACCACTTCGGGTTCCCTGCTTCTTTCTCTCCTTCTGCCCCTCCCCCTAACTTGTGCTCTCTATCTCTCTGTCAAATAAATAAAATCTTTTTTAAAAATTTAAAAAATAAAATATTATTTTCCTAGGAGAATTCCTGAATCTCAAATCAGATTTACTTGCTACAGAAGGTAATATAGCAAGTAATGCCAGACTCTCCTTTTGGTAATATTTTACTAAGCATGTACTGTGTGCCAGGCCTTGTGTTGAGCTCTAGAACAGCAGGAAAAACAAGATGATCCTTTCCCTTGTAAACCTTACACTGAGAGGCACACCAGCAAGGGACACAATCTGATAACCAGTACAGCAGATGTATTTGCAAAGTACATTAGACAAAGAGTGGAAAGGCTTTGGTTCTGCTGGAGGGGATAGACAGAAGGCTATCAGGTATATACGGTATATAAGTTTCGAAGGGAACATCTGAGTGGACCTTGAGAGGTAAGTAGGATTTCATAAAGCAAAAAAGAAGGGTCAGGGTTTTATGGACACCAGAAATATATGGACAAAGTCTAAAGATTAAAATCTATGCTATATTCAAGAAATTAGCAGAAGACTTATATAGATGGAACACAAGAGATGAAATAACACAAAAAGAGCAAAGTAGAATTAGCATAGTTTTATATGGTATGCTAATAAGCTGGCATTTTTCCTGTATAATGAATGGGAAACCATCAGGAGTTTTCAAGCAAGAGAAACATATGATCAAACAGGTACTCCCAACAAGCAGACAGTGTGCAGGATGGATCAGAGGATTTAAAACCAGAGGTTGGGCAAATAGTGTAAAAGTTCTAGAATGGGTTGATAAGGACCAAAATCAGAGTAAATATAGTTAAGAATGGAAAGAATGTATGCAAGAGGCATTCCAGAGATAGACTCATCTACCGTAGCCAAATATATATAGGCACACTGAAGGCATTAAAGAAATACTTGATGCATAAATGTATATGCACATCTGTGTATGTATATGAAAGAGTATGAAAGAGAGCTGAACAGCCAGGGAAGCAGCTAAAGACGACTGAGGTTTCTCGCCAGAGTGTTGTCTCAGTGAAAAAGTAAGGCCATTTACACTATACCTTCTGCATCCCCCACCCCTCCGCGATACAGAATTCTGACAATGACCCAGTTCACAAGCAGAGAATACATTCATTTTGGACATGGTGATTTTTAAGCGGCTACTAGATGGCCAGAATAAGATAAACAAAAGGAAATAACAGAAATGGAATTTGGAAAAGAAAACATCACTACACTGGTAACTGTTACATAGAAGTAAATGTGATCACAAGAGAACGTGCGCAGAAGAAAAAAGGGCTTAAAGATGGCAGTCGTTGTTCTTTCATATCATGCCACCAACCTACCAAGGTAAACTAACAGTGCTCACAGCAGAGGTGAAGGAACCCATAGGCTTCCTGGACCCCAAAATCCACGGATGCCAAAGAATTTAGAGGATTAGGGGTGCCTGCGTGGTGCAGTCGGTTAAGCGTCCATCTCCTGGTTTCAGCTCAGGTCATGACCTCACAAACATGGGACTGAGCTCCCTATGGGACTCCTCGCTCAGGGCAGAGTCTACTTGAGATTCTCTCTCCCTTTACCCCTCCCACTCATGCTCTCTCTCACTCTCTCTTTCTCAAATAAATAAACAAATCTTAAAAAAAAAAAAAAGAACTTAGAGGATTAAAAATAGGACCCATAACCTATTCACAGCACCCATGCCACTGGAATTGGTAAGCCCTCCTCTAATTAATGCCACCCTCCAACAGGCTACAGGAAGAGAAACTTTCCAAGATCTTGACAGGCAAATCCAGATGTGAGATGTGAGACACTCTACAAGAAAATTGGCCTGATTCCTAAAAAGAAAAAAAAAAAAGATTCATAAAAAAGGTAGATGGGAGGGTAGTCTATTCAAGACATGTAGCAACCAAGAGTGTGCATGAAAATCTTAACTAGACCGTAGTTCAAATAAAAGCAACTAAAAAGTCAGGGGACCTGGGTGGCTCAGTCGGTTAAACATCTGACTCCTATCTCATCTCAGGTCTTGATCTCAGGGTTTGGAGTTCAAGCCCTGCAATGGGATCCATACTGAGTATGGAGCCTACTTAAAACAAAAAGTTTTGTTTTGTTTTAAAAACAAAAACAAAAACAAAACAGCTAAAAAGGTTTATTTGTGAGACACCAGTGAAATTTTTAATTTACAGATGACGATTTTATCATTGTTAATTTTATTTTTTAATTTAATTTTATTAATTTTCTTTTTTTTAAGATTTATTTATTTATTTGATAGAGGGAGCACAAGTAGGCACAGCGGCAGGGAGAGGAAGAAGCAGGCTCCCCACACAGCAGGGAGCCCCACGCAGGGCTCAATCCCAGGACCCTGAGATCATGACCTGAACCAAACAAAGGCAGCCACTTTAACCTACTGAGCCACCCAGGTGCCCCTATTTTATTAATTTTCTTAAGTAGAGGATAATTTATGACGGTTATGCAGAATATCCTCATTCTCAAGAGACACAGATTCAAGTATTTTGGGGTCTCATGTCATGACACTGGCAATTTATTTCAAACAGTTCAACAGCAACAAAACACACACACACATATATACAGAGTGAGAGATAAAGCAATACAGAAAATGGTAACAAAACTGAAATCTAGGTGGAAGGTATGTGGATATTCATTGCTCTACGGTTTAAACTTTTTTGTGGTTTTGGATTTTTTTTTTTTTTTTTGCTTTTTTAAATCATTTATTTGTCAGAGGGAGAGAGCAAGGGAGCACAAGTAGGGGGAGCAGCAGACAGAGGGAGAAGCAGACTCCCTGCTGAGCAGGAAGCCTGATGTGGGACTCGATCCCAGGATCCTGGGTTCATGACCTGAGCCGAAGGCAGACACTTAACCGACTGAGCCACCCAGGAGTCCCTAAACTTTTTTGCTTTTACAAAACTTTTCTCAATAAAACAAAAATGAGGAGGAAAATAACTAATAGGCAGCAATCAGAAAGTTAAAAGAAAAATAAGGAAGTTGTATACTGAAGTCAAAAGACAAGTATTAAAACATAGTTGGGCAAGGGTGGTGAAACAAGAAAGGAAGGCCAACAGCAAGAAGACTGCAGACTAGCCTCTCAAAGACTGCCTCCAAAGGGCTGAAACTACTACCAGGTTTATATAAAGAAAATGTGGGGCAAAGGTGGGTGGGTACATGCAGGTAGGCGGTGAAGGTCAAATAGATCACTGTCATGGAATGAATCCCGAGTGGGGTGTCATAGGCTCAGGGTAACTCGTCCTTATTGCTTCAGGGGGTAGTTTCAGTTCCCATCAGGGGATGCTCTGCCCTCAAGTTCCTCCGCCCAAGGCAAGAGACAAATGAGAAAGAAAAACCCAACTAAAAAGTTTGAGTCAAAACAGAGGCAGCCAAAGTCCTCTATCACGATTCAAAGTCAACACTTAAAATTTAAATATATATCAGTTTTTTACCATACTACTTAAGTTTCTACCAAACCTAGACCACTGAGGAATCTTCTTTTCATAAAATTTAGGTTTTGCATGTTTTCCTGGTTAACCTTAACTACTGTGATAATAGAAAATGTGATACGCTGATAGAATAAGAAATATGTATTTTGGAACCCCTCCAGGGTTCCTGGCTCACATCTCCTAAAACCCTTGTAATTTCCTAAGTGTTTAGAACACAGAAGCATCTTTTATTATAATATTTGGTTTTTGTTCCTGGAATAGCTCCAGAAGAATAAAAGTGAAAAAGACTCTTGTTATTCATAACAAGTCCCTTTCAACCAGACCTGAGTTTATATAATGAGGTGATGTTTAGAAAGTCTCTGGCTAACCACTGGATGAGGGCTGGTCGATTTGGGGAAAACTAGGTGATGAGAACTTTCACCCCACCCCTCAATCTCACCCATATCCCCAAGAAGGAGGCTAGAGGTTGAAAATCAATGGTCAACAATTTAATCGATCATGCCCACATAACGAAGCCTCACCTCTCAAGTACAGAGTTCTAAGAGCTCTAGATGGGTGAACATGAATACATATATTTGCCAAGAGGCTGGCAGACCCCAAAACTCCATGGGGACAGAAGCTCCTGTGCTCCAGACCTTCCAGACACAGACCGAGCTCCATATATTCTTTATCTGGTTGTTTATTTGTATTCTTTAATATATCCTTTGTAATAAACCAGTAATCTAGTAATTAAACTGTTTTCCTGAGCTCTGTGAACCATTCTAGCAAAAGATTGAACTTGTGGAGGGTGTCACAGGAACCTCCAATTTGTAGTTGAGTTGGACAGAAGTTGTAGGTGACTTGGGAACCCACCACTTTCTATGGGGTCTGAAGCTCAGGGCAGTCTTGTGGGACTGAGCCCTTACTTAGTCTGTGGAGTCGGCACCAACTTCAAGGAGTTAGTGTTAAAGGGCAGTTGGGTGGCTCAGTCGTTAGGCATCTGCCTTTGGCTCAGGTCATGATCCCAGGGTCCTGGGATCAAGCCCCACATTGGGCCCCCTGCTCCACGGGAAGCCTGATTCTCCCTCTCCCCCTGCTTGTACTCCCTCTCTCGCTGTCTCTCTCTCTCTTTCTCTTGCTGTCAAATAAATAAATAAAATCTTAAAAAAAAAAAAGTTAGTGTCAAAATCGAGTCAAATTGTAGAATATTCAGCTGGTGTTGGAGAATTTGTCAGTATGAGGAAATAGTCACACATCTAGTATCAGAAGTGTTCTGGGAAGTGTTGGGTTTAAGTAAGTAGAATTGTGAATAGAAAGAAACAAGAGATTTTCCTTTCAGACAGTCTATTTAATAATATAGTAAGTATCCTTGCTAGATCCCAAACCATTTGAACCATTATAATCCACAATCTCTGAAATACACTTGAAAGAAAAAAGTGAAATCCTTTAAAGGACTTTACTTGAAACCTTAATCAGCATGGCACATAAATCATAAAGTAAAAAGTCAGCTATTAGCTATCAAGAATTAATTTTCTTTTAAAAGTTGCCACAGAGGGGGTGCCTTGGGTGGCTTAATCAGCTTAGTGTCTGACTCTTGGTTTCAGCTCTCATGATCTTAGGGTCATGAGATTGAGCCCCAAATCGGGCTCTCCATTCAGTGGGGAATTTGCTTGGGATTCTCTCTCTCCCTCTTCCTCTCCCTCTGCCCCTCCCCCCACTTACGTACTCTCTCTCCCTAATAAAATAAATAAATAAAATCTTTAAAAAAATAAAATAAAAGTTTCCATGGAGGTTTACCTGAATTAGTTTGTGTAAAAATCCAGTTAAGCCTAATGTTGTCAAATGATGCACCTCATGAGAATGTCAACCTAAGGCCAAGTTTTAGTCACTAAAATGCTAAAAGACAAGAAGTTAGGAATATAAAGCTGCTGCTCATGCAAGAAAAAAGATAAATACCAATTGTAAGAACCAGCCAATCAACTTATAATTTATGGGGAAACAATGTATCTTTTTTGTTAACATTAAATCATCTTTAAAACATAAAAATTAATACCATCTAATAGCACAACACAAGAGTTATAATAATAGCTACATTTATATGGTCCTCGGTATGAGGCAGGCATCACTTTAAAAGCCTCACCTATACTAACTCTTTCAACCCCCACAATATGCTCTGAAGCAGATACTATTGCCATTCCAGTACAGATGAGGACACTGAAAGCAGAGAGGTTAAGTAACTCACTCTAGATCACACAGCTAGGTAAGGGGCAGACTCAGGATTCTCCCGAACCTAGGAAGTCTGTCTTCAGAGTCTGTGCTTTTAATCACTACAGCTTCATCTCTTCTTATTCCCCTTCTGGAAAAAGGGAAGAGTATGTACCACAGGCAAAAGAGTACTATGCATCTGAATGAAGTTCAGTAAGGCTGATTTAGAACAGGGGAAAGCGAGATAAAGCTGGAGGAGGAGGAGGCAGGACCAAATCAAGCAGAACAGGCAAGCCACATTAAAGAAACTGGACATTTTTTTTTAAGATTTATTTATTTGAGAGAGAGAGAACCTGGGGGGTTGGGGGGCGTGACAGGAGAGGGAGAGAGAATCTCAAGCAGACTCCCACTGAGCGCAAAGCCTGGCACGGGGCTCAATCCTAGGACTCTGAGATTATGACCTGAGTTGAAACCAAGAGTCGGACACTTAACCAGCTGAGCCACCAGGTGCCCAATAGAAACTGGACTTTATCCCAAGAAAAAAAGGATTTTAAGCAATCTGTGTGTTTGTGATTCAATGTTTTTGGTAAGTTGCAAGTTGAGAGGACTGTGGTGGTGTCTAAATAGAGATGCCCGAAAGGCATTTTGGTGAACCAAATCTTAGAAGGGAGATTGTGGATGGAGATGGACATGTGAAAGCATTTAGAAAAGGAAATCTTGAGAATCAAAGAGAGGACAGAACCCTGAAGAATATCATTTCAGAAAAAGGATCCTACAGTAATAACACCGTAAACAACATGATTTGGTACTTAACATTGCTAAGTGGTTTCTAATTATTTCCTTTACTCTGGTCTTCCCAAACTAAACACTAAGTTCATGGAAAACAATGATACCTCCCCTTGGCCTTTACAATTCCACAACCTTAGCATATTAATGGCTATCTGTGGGATATGAGGTATGAGGAAGAGATAAATAAAACATACTTGATTTTAGGAAAATCCAAAGATTCCTTTGATCTTCCATTTCTCCCCCAGCTTTTGCTCTCTCTGCACTTGCTACATTGACAGCTCTAAGATAAGGTTGGGGGCTGATGACACGGGAGTTATGCAGCGGTTCTGTGATCTACTCTCCCATACTCAAAACCTAATAAGCAAATCCAGTTGAAACAATTTTAAGAGTAAAAGGGAGGACAGGAGATCTCATTTAAAATAAAAGACAGGGGTGCTTGGTGGCTCAGATGGTTAAGCGTCTTGATTACAAGTCAGGTCATCAGATCAAATCCCTATTAGGCTCTGCACTCAGCGTGCTCTAAATCAATCAATCAATCAATCAATCAATTCATCAAATCTTCAAAAACAAAAGACAAAATTCGTTCTATTGCATTTTACTACTACAGCAGGAATTTTTTTATATTTTCATATTATATTGTCAAATCACAAAATACTTCCTATTTTTTAAAGATTTTATTTATTTATTTATTTGACAGAGATCACAAGTAGGCAGAGAGGCAGGCAGAGAGAGGGGGGGAAGCAGGCTCCCCGCTGAGCAGAGAGCCCAATGTGGGGCTCGATCCCAGGACCCTGGGATCATGACCTGAGCCGAAGGCAGAGGCTTAACCCACTGAGCCACCAAGGCACCCCAATACTTCCTATTTTTGACTATCTTTTCCACGGTGATGAATCTCCCTGATCTCTCTTTCCCCTTATTATTCCTATCCATTAGACAAGTTTTCCAGAAATTTTGTAACACTCTAGTCTAAGGTCAAAGCTCTCTTCTCTGCATTCACCAAGCACAACTCTGTATTTTACACATGACATTCATCACATACCACTTTGTATGGTACTTTTCCATAATGTATGACTTAGAGAGCGTGGATTATACATACACCTGTTATACTAAGTCACACAGCTAGTAAGTTACTTATACTCTCAGGTTATCAGTTTTTGCATTTGCAAACTGAGAATAATAGTAACAACACTACACAGCTGTTTTGAAGATAACTGAGATCACATATGTAAAGTGCCTAGCACTGTGTCAAGTTATAGGCTCAATAATTATCAGTTCTTGCATCAAACTTGTAAACTTTTCTTAGAATAATACGAAAGAAGTCCATGAATAGACATTTCAATTAAAATGCTTGGGAAGGGGGGCACCTGGGTGGCTCAGTCAGTTAAGTGTCCGATTCTTGATTTCAGTTCAGGTAATGATCTCAGGGTTGTGAGATCCTGAACGTGGAGCCTGCTTAAGAGCCTCTCTGGAGACACCAGGGTGGTACAGTTGGTTAAGTGTCTGAATTTTGGTTTCTGTTCAGGTTGTGATCTCAGGGTCATGATCCCAGGGTCGTGAAATTGAGCCCCAGGTCAGGCTCTGCCCTCAGAGCAGAGTCTGCCTGAGACTCTCTCTGCTCCTTTCCCATCCCTCTCTAGAATAAATAAATCTTAAAAACAAACAAACAAAAAACAGGATTATCTCTCTCCACCTCCCTCTGCCCCTCACCCCCCCCCCAAAATGCTTAGGAAGTGACACAGGAATATGAGTTTTTGGCAAATATCAGCACGGATGGAACATAACATTTGAAATTAACATTTTCTATATGGATAATAAGTTTTATGAGAGGAGGTGTCATTATCATGTGTACCTTTGTAGCCATCCCAATACGTAGCAACTAACAATCAAATATCTTATAGATTAATTGATTAGAGGACTGATGTTATTGGTTATCTCCCCTTTTTATCTCCTTTCTAATGGAGGTTTACAGTAGAGCCCACAGTAGCTGTTCAACCATATCTGAGCGCCCCAATCCTATCTTTCTTATAGAAATTTCAATGAGGGGAAGTCGTCCTTCTATGACCTAATATGAATAGTAAATTGCATCTCTTGTACTACTGATTAGGATAATCTATCGAGATTGTCACACTTCATGAAGAGAAGCTAGATGGTTTTCCTGCTAAGATCAGGAACAAGGCACCCCTACTCAATATCACACTGGAAGTCCTAGCTAATACAGTAAGATAAGGAAATAAAAAGTATCCAGATTGAGAAGAAAGAAATAGAACTCTTTGTTCAGAGATGATATGACTGCTTTTGGAGAAAATCCTAAAGAATCAACAAAAAACTCCTGAGACAAATGATTATAGCAAGGTTGCAGGATAAAAGGTTAATAAAAGTCAATTACTTTCTTATATACTAGCAATAAAAGTTGAAATTTAAATTTAAAACACAATAACATTTACATTAGCACCCAGAAAAATTAAATACTTAGGTATAAGTCTAACAAAACATGTACAAGACCTATATAAGGAAAACTGAGGAGAGAAATCAAAAAAGGTCCAAATAAAGGAAGAGATAAATATTCCATGCATGTACCTAAGAAGACCCAATATTGACAAGATGTCTGTTTTTCCCAATGTTATCTATGGATTCAACAAAATCCCAATCAAAATCTCACCCAGTTATTTTGTGGGTATTGACAAAATGTCTCTCAAGTTGACATGGAAAAGCAAAGGACCCAGAATATCCAACATAATATAAGAGAGCAGAAGACTGACATTACCCAACTTCAAGATTTACTATAAAGCTATAGCAATTAAGACAGGGTAGCACTGGCAAAGAACAGGCAAATAGATTAATAGAATGGAATAGAGAGCCCAAAAATAGACCAACATAAATATAGTCAAATATCCTTTGACAAAGCAACAAAAGATAGCATTAGAAAAGAAACAGTCTTTCAACAAATGGTGCTTGAACTAATGGACATCCACATGCAAAAAAATTAATCTAGACACAGACCTTGCATCCTTCACAAAAACTAATTCAAAATGGAACATAGGTCTAAATGTAAAATACAAACCAATAAAACTCCTATAAGATAATGGAGAGAAAATCTAGATGACCTTGAGTTTGGAGATGACTTTTGACTAAAATTTAAAACCTCTGCTCTGCAAAAGATACTTAAGAGACTAAAAAGATAAGCCACAGATTGGGAGAAAATACTTGCAAAATATGTATCTATTAAAAGACTAGTATTTGGGGCGCCTGGGTGGCTCAGTGGGTTAAAGCCTCTGCCTTCGGCTCAGGTCATGATCTCAGGGTCCTGGGACTGAGACCCACATCAGGCTCCCTGCTCAGCGGGGAGCCTGCTTCCTCCTCTCCTTCTGCCTGCCTCTCTGCCTACTTGTGATCTCTCTCTGTGTCAAATAAAAAAATAAATAAAAATCTTTAAAAAATAAATAAAGGACTAGTATTCAAAGTATACAATTTAATATTGTTAAAACTAGGGGCACCTGGGTGGCTCAGTTGTTAAGCGCCTGCCTTCGACTTGGGTCATGATCCCGGGGTCCTAGGATGGAGCCCTGCGACAAGCTCCCTGCTCAGCGGGAAACCTGCTTCTCCCTCTCCCACTCCCCTGCTTGTATTCCCTCTCTCGCTGTGTCTCTCTCTGGCAAATAAATAAATTAAATCTTAAAAATAAAATAAAATAAAATAATGTGGGGTACTGGGTGGCTCAATTGGTTAAGTGTCTGACTCTTGATGTCAGCTCAAGTCTTGATCTCAGGGTCATGAGTTCAAGCCCTGCATTGGGCATGGAGCCTACTTAAAAAACAAAACAAAACAAAACAAAAACCTCAACAATAAGAAAAGAAATAACCCCATTTTAAATGGCCAAAAGATCTACACAGACATCTCACCAAAGAAGATACGCAGATGACAAATAAGGATATGAAAAGATGGTCAACGTCACATGTCATTAGACAGTTGCAAATTAAAACACAAAGTGAGGGCGCCTGGGTGGCTCAGTGGGTTAAAGCCTCTGCTTTCGGCTCAGGTCATGATCTCAGCGTCCTGGGATCGAGGCCCGCATCGGGCTCTCTGCTCAGCAGGGAGCCTGCTTCCCCCTCTCCCTGTCTCTCTGCCTGCCTCTCTGCCTACTTGTAATCTCTCTCTCTGTATCAAATAAATAAATAAAATCTTTAAAAAATAAAACACAAAATGAGATACCACTATACACCTATTAGAATAGCTAAAATCCAGAAGATCAAATGCTGAAAAGGATATGAAACAATAGTAAAACTCATTATTGTTGGTGGAAATACAAAATAATATAGCCACTTTGGAAGAGTTTGGCAGTTTCTTACAAAACCAAACATTCTCTTATCATATGATCCAACAATTACACTCCTTGGTATTTACCCACATGAATTGAAAACTATCTCTGCACAAAAACTGGCACATGAATGTTTATAGCAACTTCATTCATAACTGCCAAAACTTGGAAGCAATCAAGATAACCTTCAGTAGGTGACTGGATACATAGACTATGGTATATCCAGGCAATGAAATGTTATTCAGCACTAAAAAAGAAAATGAGCTAACAAGCCATGGAAAGGCATGGAGGAAGCTAAAATGCTTATTACTAAATGAAAGAAGCTAATCTCAGGCTACATGCTGTGTGATTACAGCTAAGCCATTCTGGAAGAGGTAAAATTATAGAGACAGGAAAAGATCCAGTGGTTGCCAGGAGCTCAAAGGAAAGGAGCCAGGGATGAATGGGTAGAGCACAGGGTATGTTCAGGGCAACAAAATTATTCTGTATGATATCATATTGATGAATACATGTGACTGTACATTTGTCAAACCCACAGAATATCTACAACAAAAAGAATGAACTTTAAGGTAAAGTGTGGATTTTAATTCATAATGATGTAACATTACTGGCTCACCAACTACAACAAATGTATCACACTAAAGCGAGATATCAATTATAGGAAGAGGAGGCAGTAAGGGGATATATGAGAACTCTCTGTACTTTCCACTCAATTGTTCTGTAAACCTAAAACTGCCCTAAAAAATAAAGGCAATTATTTTTGAAAAAATACTTTAAGAGCCATCTATGTCATCACATTCTCATAGAAGCTGGGGGGTGAGGACCTGGGGAGCAGAGTCTTTCTATCTTTTATACTAGTACTTAGAATAACGTACTGAGAGTCTCAACTGGTAACAAAATATAACACATTCAGAATAGTTAAGCAAATGTACCACCCTAAAATAATACACACACACAAACACACACTACCTTGACTTTGTGTAAGGTATACAACCCGCATATAAGGTATAATGTGCAGCCGCTACAAATAAAATTTCCAGAAGACATAAGAAAACCATTCCTCTAATTCCCATTCAGATTTCTCTCTAAACACTAGCTACATTATGAACTTTATGTCTAAGAATACATTCGGTTAGCAGCTGTATATCTTTAAACAAAACAAACAACAACAAAAAACCTCTACACAAGTATCATCTGAAGAAAGCTCATAAATGGTTTTATAACTTCACAGAAAGTAGTAGCTATAATACCTGGCACATAAAAGGCAAAATGTTTCCATATTTTAAAAATAATCAAAGAAGCATTACCCAGGAAAGGTATGTCACATTATTTTCTTAAAAAGTAACTCATTAAGAAGGTCTCTATAAAAACATATTTTACAAATATGTGGGATGTGTTTGTTTCTCTACTGAAACAAGAACTAACTTGAGAGAAGAGCATATTAACACATTCTGAAAAGAGAGGTAATTAACATATTGGAAACTAACATTTTTGGCACAGGGGACCTACAGCAAGAATGTCTATCCTCTAGTCATGAGTCATGGACTAGGCTGCCTCTATTGTGAAGCAATCTTTCAGTAAAAGGAGCAGCAGGGAAGAATACAACAGATGAATAATGGCTTGGACAACTTCCCAGGAAGAAATCATCATGAAGCTAGGTCTGAGACAGCTAGACAGTAGATACTATACATTATGCTAATGTTCTCTTTTCTTAATCACCCCTACTGTTTAGTTAACAGCAGAGGGTGAAATTTAGTCTTTAGTTCTGTCACAAGTTCTCTATTTGGTATGGATTTTAATAATACTGAGTAAAATTATACAACTTGGTCTTAAATTTTGTGAATTATTTAATGCATCATTATAAATTATTTGTGATGACATTAGTGAAGAGTTCTCACCTGTCACATACCCACCCCAGCACACACACACAATGACACCAGAAGGCAACACTCTGCTTTACCTTCTGCTGAAAAGTCTGCTACCTCCAACGCTTGAGGTCCATACACGAAGCCCTCCTGGTATCTATGAACACAGCAGAGGCAAAAGGCAGAGAAGTTTATGTAGATTTAAAGTTACACTGCCCGAAATATAAAATGCCAAATGCCTATCACAAGTCTACATATCTGCCAAGGAAATCAGATTTTAGATTTGACAATGAGCACATCGACAATATATTGTTAATATTCAGAGTTCATTATATATTAGGTAGCTAGCTAATTA
Source organism: Ailurus styani (assembly GCA_002007465.1). Taxonomy (NCBI): domain Eukaryota; kingdom Metazoa; phylum Chordata; class Mammalia; order Carnivora; family Ailuridae; genus Ailurus; species Ailurus styani. The sequence continues at coordinate 5,314,309 of LNAC01000039.1, forward strand.
TGTGAGAAAAAGCAAATGTGGAGCCTTAATTAGTGTATACTCTCACCAAAAGAAGTGATTTATACTCTTTGAAATACTAAAAGAGCAACAAAGTATGAATTCATATTTGGTCAAAGCAACAATTTAATTTTTAAAATTATGTGAGAGATGGGGCACCTGGCTGGCTCAGTCGGTAGGTAGAGCATGTGACTCTTGGTCTCTGGGTGGTGAGTTCATGCCCCACATTGGAAATAAGTAAATAAATAAAAATAAAAAATAAAATTATGTGAGGAGCCAATACATAAGGAATGTAAAAGAAATTAAGTAGAAAAATATTCTTCACAAAATAGAGTGTGAAAGATCCTACAGCTCAAGGTAAATTCCTTCTTAGGACATGAGATTGTGGGGGATATATGAGAAAAACAATTGGAAACAGACCTGGAAGAGGACAAGGTAGAGGAAAAAGGGGAAAGTAGAACCGAAAAGATATTCTAATGCCAAGTCTGACGGTAATTTTGAAATGAGCAAGATACTACATATGCTAGGCAGTAAAAGGGAAATCTACTTTGTTCCAATATTATAAAATAAATATAAGCATGAAATATGAAAAGCTCTTCAGAAAATATCCATGTAAAAAACCATGTAATTAGGTAAAATATTTAGAACTAGGATTTCATCTCATTCTTTTCTAACAATAGGGATAAAAGACTGTAAAATGCAGCCTGGGTATGAGAACATGAATCAGATAAATTTTACTAGCTATTAAATTTTAAAGAGGGGCACATGTTATCTTTATGTAATATTTAAATCCTTAAAAATGTCATCAAATAATTAGGAAAGAAGAAACAAACCATTGTCTTAAAACATGGTACGTCAAGAAAGAAACATAGTATCACAAAACATTGGCCCTAAAGTCAGGTGGCTTGAGTTCAAGTTCTACATAAATCAGTCAGTTGCTTTGCAACATCAAGCAGCTCACTTAATTTCTTAGTACAACCAGAGTTGTTCAATGAGGGCTCCTTCACCATCTCACAGATTTACAGTGAATATCAAAAGAAGTAAGATTTTAAAAATCACAGAATGCTCTATTTTGTAAGAATTTAAGTCAGTGCATTGGACATAAATTAACAACTTAATAAAAGCGGTCATATAGGGGCACCTGGGTGGCTTAGTCAATTAAGCATCTGCCTTTGGCTCAGGTCATGATCCCAGGGTCCTGGGATCGAGCCCGGCATCGGGCTCCCTGCTCAGTGGGGGAGTCTGCTTCTCCCTCTCCCTCTGTTGCTCCCCCTGCTTGTACTCTCTTGATCTCTCTCTCACTCAAATAAATAAAATCTTAAAAAAAAAAAAAAGTGGTCATATAGAGGGAATATAGAGTGCCAAGCCAAGGAATTTGGAGAACTGGATGGGGAAGAAAGCCCAAAGTAAAAATGACTGAGCTGGCCAGAAGAGCCTAGAGTAGTTGCAGAGCTAAACGGCAGCCAGAAAGGTCACTGTCCCCAAGAGAGGGTTGTATTATATTACTAATTTAGCATTTTGCCCAGAACTATCTGCCTCGGATTTATCTTCTCTTAAATCCCAAACAATCTTAGAGACTGCACCCTCCTTTAAAGTCCTGCTTGTGACGGTCTAAACTGACAGGATCTGAGACACAGTAACTACCTACATATTGCATCTATTTCTAAAAACCAAACAGATAAAATCCCACCCGATAAAACAATAATGGCAGCAAAGTCTTCTCTGGAATGTATGATGTGCCAGGCACAATTCTAAGAGCTCCCCAGGTATGAGGTCATTTGTTGTTCATAACTCAGAGATATTATCCTCACTTTACAAATAAAGAAACTGAGACCTTAAGAAGCTTGCTTAAACACACACAGCCAGAAGTAGCACATGTGCAATTCAAACACACTACTTCAAGAGCCACACCCTTAGTCACTGTACCATACAGCCTATGGAATTAAAATCATACAAACCAGGCATTTATCTACATGTAAGAAACCACACAATAATAAATATTCAATTTCTTCATAAATGTTCAATTGAATTCAATGTAGTCAATCATGCTACATGGATCCTTCAGCATTTGCAACATTTTCCTGGAAAATTAAAATTCAAATGACTGTTGTACAAAATATGTAAAAAAAAAAATGGTAAATGCTTCTGAGCCCAGTCATGAGTAAAATATATATGTGTGTGTATATATATATGTGTGTGTATATATGTGTGTGTGTGTGTGTGTGTGTGTGTGTGTATATATATGGTCATACATATCCAAATAACAGTAAAATAATATTGGTGTTAGACTAGCAACATTAAGTGATTTTGTTCCTTTTTTTTTTTTTTAATTGCTGCCATGTGGGACACATGGCTGGCTCAGTAAGTAGAGCATGCAACTCTTGATCTCCGGTTGTGAGTTCAAGCCCCATGCTGGGTGTGGAACCTACTTAAAAATAAATAAATAGGGAAACCTGGGTGGCTCAGCCAGTTAAGCATCTGACTCTTGATTTGGCTCAGTTCATGATTTCAGGGTCCTCAGAGATTGAGCCCCACGCCAGCCTCCCCACTCAGCCAGGAGTCTGCTTGTCCCTCAGTCCCTCCCCCTGCTCTCTCTCTTTCCCTCTCTCTCTCTAAAATAAATACTTAAAATTAATTAACTAAATTGCTGCCATGTGATTATATAACTCCCTCTTTAACATTCTATAAGCTTCAAAAAAATTCAACATAGGGGCGCCTGGGTGGCTCAGTCAGTTAGGCGGCTGCCTTTGGCTCAGGTCATGATCCCAGGGTCCTGGGATCAAGCTCCGCATCAGGCTCCCTGCTCAGCAGAGAGTCCGCTTCTCCCTCTCCCTCTGTCTGCCGCTCTGCCTATTTATGCTCTCTATCTCTCTGTCAAATAAATAAAATCTTTAAAAAAAAATTCAACATAATGAGATACTACCACATGCTCATTAAGATGGCTACTATCAATTTTTTTAAAGGAGGAAAATGAGTGTTGGTGAGGATGTGGAGAAATGGGAACCCCTGTGTACTGTTGGTGAGAATGTAAAATGGTGCAGTTTCAAGAGAAAACAGTATGGCAGTTCCTCAGAAAATTAAAAAATAGAATTACCATATTATCCAGAAATTCTACTTCTAGGTATATAGCCAAAAGGATTCAAAGCAGGGATTCTCAGAGACATTTATATGCCCATGTTCATAGCAGTGTTATTCGTAATAGCCAAGAAGTGGAAGCCACCCAAGTCTCCACTGATGGATGAACTGGATAAACAAATTGTGGTAAACGTGGGGCATACCTCCTGTAATCTCCAGTGGAGGCACCCACTTCACTGGGCAGATCATACAGGCCCTAATGAAAGACTTGCAAACTTCTTGGAATTATCATTGCCTTATCACCCTCAGTCATCAAGCAAGGTTGAAAGAACGAATGGGATCCTCACACTTAAAACTTCAAAACTTGCGGGTGCCTGGGTGGCTCAGCGGGTTAAAGCCTCTGCCTTCAGCTCAGGTCATGATCTCAGGGTCCTGGGATCGAGCCCCGCATCGGGCTCTCTGCTTAGTGGGGAGCCTGCTTCCTCCTCTCTCTCTGCCTGCCTCTCTGCCTACTTGTGATCTCTCTCTGTCAAATAAATAAATAAAATCTTAAAAAAAAAAAAAAACTTAAAAACTTGCAAAAAACTACTGGACTTCCCTGGCTAAGCAATCACTTTTGATCTTGCTGACTGTTCCCAGTATTCCCTTGGGAAGCAAACTCATTCCACACCAGAAAATCACCAGCAGACCAATGTCTACGGGCATACCACCTCTGCTGATCCCTTGTTGCTTCAGGTTACTATGACCAGCTACTGTAAGTCTCTAATGTCTCACGCTCAAGCCTATTATCAACAGGATAAGGAGCCATTCCAGATCCCAATTCAAAATATCCTGTTGGTCATGGTCTGGTGATGGGGTAGTCCAGAAGCATCATCAGGGGATGATGGCAGCCCTCAAACCTCGCTGCAAGGGATCTTACCAAGTGCTCCTGACCACTGACACTGCTGCAAAATTAAAAGGCACTGAATCTTGGGTACACATCTCACAGAAGGCTCCACCCGATACCTGCTACTGTACAGACACTGGAGACCTCCAAATCAATTTGACAAGGAAGAGAAGTCGCTGACATCACGGTAGACTGTTCCCACCCAAAACGATGGATCAAGACTTCATACTTTAACTAAACATGACACTTTCTTCTTTTCCTTTCCTTTCCTCTGGCATTGGCCTAGAAAGATAACACCTTCATCTTTATCTTGCAGGCCATTGCTAAGGAAGTTACTTCTGGTAAGTAAAACAACCTTTTATTTCAGGCTAGGAGAAAATCTAACTGTGCTCCTAATTTTTTACAAGCAAAACGAGACATCTCACTGGAAGGGTCCCCTCAACTTACACTGTTAATTTAAAAGGGACCTAGCAGGAGATGGTCATGATTCAGGATTCACTTCTTTGACAGGTTCCTATTTCCCTGGTTAGGGATAAATGTAATGAGGCTATGATCAAGAAGTTCTTAATTCTTAAAATTATTGCAAAATCTCCTGCTAAAGCCACAGCTGCCGCCCAAAAAAGATCCTTAGACTTTCTAGTCAAAGTCATTTTTGATAACAGGCTAGCTCTTGATTATCTTTCAGCCGAGCAAGGAGGTGTTTGTTATAGCCAACACCACTAGTTATACCAGGATTAACACTTCTGGGGAAGTTGAAACTTAACTACTAAGATCACTGAGCAGGCCGTTTGTCTAAAAAAGGGTGACACCTTCAGGGGGTCCATTTTTGACCTATATGATTTTGACTTTTTCGGGTCTTGGGGACCCTGGCTTCAAAATGTACTCCAAACATGGGACACCTGGGTGGCTCAGTTGGTTAAGCAGCTGCCTTCGGCTCAGGTCATGATCCCAGGGTCCTGGGATCGAGTCCAGCATCGGGCTCCCTGCTCAGCAGGGAGTCTGCTTCTCCCTCTCCCTTGCCATCTGTATGCTCTCTCTCTCTCTCTGAAATAAATAAACAAATAAATCTTTTTAAAAAAATAATAAGGGCTTCAATCTTCTAATTTTCCCAGCAGATTATGTTCGCTACTTAGTTACACATTCTTGCATTTTTAGACTATCAACCCAATCTCTTCTGTAAGACACTACAAGTATTACTACTTAGCTGTTGTACTGAAGTGGTCTCTCCATCTCCATTCTCAATGCTGGCTGTCTCTATATCCACTCTCTCTTTTCTCCTCAGTAACAGACCCTGGCTTTATTCTGGGTGGCATCCCCCCAGGTAAAAGTGCACGCTTTCCAGCCTTCCCAGCTGCTACAACCAACCAGTCAATGAGCTGGAAGTGAAAGTCATGAATGTGACTTCCAGGAAAGCTACATGAAAGGAAGTGACTTAGCTGGGAGTGTGTCTGTTACTGGGACATGATGGATAGCACTCCGGTAGTGATTTTGGGCCACAAGGTAATGGAAGTAATGCCAAAGGACAGTGAAGCAAACAGAAAGAACCCAGTCCTTGATGATCTCAGCTTCATCATACTAAGAAAGACTTCATCATACAAAGACTTGTAGGCTCCTCACACCACCCTGGCCTTTGCACAAGCTGCTTGCAGTGTCCTTTTCCTGAACCCTTCTCCACCTGTTCAAGTCTCAGCTCTTCCAAAAAGTTTGCCTGCTGCACCTGCCGTTGACACAGGTGCAGACAACACTTCCATGCACCAAATATGAATAGACAGTCTTCTATGCTCACCTTTTCTATGCAGGTACTACAGTATTTTTCAATTATAATCTAACGTTGGTTTTCTTATCTGCCTTTGTTACTGAGGTCAAAGTCCCTGAGGACAGAAACCATCAGTAATTCTTTGGCTTTCCATAGCCCTTAACACAGGGTCTAGAGTACACAGAAGTATTCAGTAAATATGAAGTGAATGAATGAAGTTCAGGGAAACAGCCATTCTTAAGCCCTTCAAAAATTTCATATCCTCAGACATTTTTTTTGGTGGGCAACAAAGCAAAGTTCATTGAGTGACAGTAAAGTTTAGTGAGTGATAGTACAAAGCTCCTGAAGAGGGAGGGAACCCAAGAGGGTTGCCCATCCTCAAACATTTAAAAGCACACTGTTGCCTTCATTTCAAATCACAAAAATTCTGATATCATGGAATATATCAGAAGACATCAGGATTTTTAGCCAGTTCATAACAGTACTTAATTTCCTAACTATTAAATATCGTTTCTCTTCCAAAACAAACCAAGTATCTTGAGTGAATAAATCTATATAAGTAAACAACTTGTGAGGTGTTCAAGAGAAAAAAAGCAATAAAGAACACTTTCTCTCTTTGCAAGACATCCCTCTAACACATACTGAGGACTATTTATGTGCCAAGCATTATACTAGGCAGTTACAGAACAGAATAATGAGCTCTTTGAAAGAGACAAAGCCTCTCGAAACTGTGAGTGCATCTATCCCCATCTCCATGCAATGAGAAGGCTTAAAGGAGACGACCTTAGGTTGTGTTGTTTTTTTTTTTTTTTTAGAAGAGAGACTTTAGTTTTCTATTTTTTTAAGAACTCAAGTTTGGGGGCACCTGGGTGGCTCAGTGGGTTGAAGCCTCTGCCTTCAGCTCAGGTCATGATCTCAGGATCCTGGGATTGAGCCCCGCATCAGGCTCTCTGGTCGGCGGGGAGCCTGCTTCCCCTTCTCCCTCTGCCTGCCTCTCTGCCTACTTGTGATCTCTCTGTCAAATAAATAAATAAAATCTTTATAAAATTAAAAAGAAAAAGAACTCGAGTTTGTTTTTAGGTAAGACAGAAGGAGCCAGTGTTTTCTAGTACCCACTATGCAGCACTGTACCAGGTTCCAAACGTACATAATTTTAACTAAGCTTCAAAAAAGTTCTGTGAGATAGTTCTTCAACTCATTTTAAAGGCTAAATAGTACATGATTTGTGAAATCTAAAAAAGCTAGGATCTCGGGATACCTGGGCGGCTCAGTCAGTTAAGCGGCTGCCTTTGGCTGGGCCATGATCCCAGGGTCCTGGGATCAAGTCCCTCATCAGGCTCCTTGCTCAGCGGGGGAGCCTGCTTCTCCCTCTGCCTCTGCCTGCCACTCTGGCTGCTTGTGCGCTCTCTCTTTCTCTCTCTCTGACAAATAAATAAATAAATAATCTAAAAAAAAAAAAGCTAGGATCTGAACTCAGAAATGTCTTACTCTAAAGACTATTGCCCATTACATGCTAGCTCTTAAATTCTTACATATAAACATAAAATACAGGAGCCAAGAGAAAGTTATCAATAAATAACTCACCAGTTATCTAAGCTTTCACATGCTTAATCACTATTTATAACATTTTGGTTGGGTGCAAGGAAGCCACTTTTTAAATGATGAGAAAAAAAACTAATTTGGGAGAGTGCCTAGCTGGCTCAGTCAGTAAAGCATGCAACTCCTAATCTCAGGGTTGTGAGTTCAAGCCCCACACTGGTCGTGGAGCCAAATGGATGGATGGATGGATGGATGGATGGATAGATAGATAGACGGATAGACGGATAGATAGATAGATAGATAGATAGATAGATAGATAGATAGATAGATAGAATGAACAACTGAAAGAACCAAATGTATTTCCAACGTCCATCCCAAGTGCTTACACTAGCTGTCCTGAATCACTTGCTGTTGTTTCTTTTTATCATAATTTTATACATTTTGCTTCTTCTGTGTAGAATACAGAGATGTAACAATAATTTTGAGTCTGTTCCTAAGAGTCAAACTGCCTCCCACTGGTAGTTATGATTAAGTCTGTAATCTAAGAAGAATAAATACTCATTTATCTCATTTTGCACATGCTATTCCTAACTGCAGCCTACAATCCCACAGCTATACCAAGACACTAAATTATTTTCTTCTAATCAAGGAAACTGATGTTTTTAAAAGGATAAAATAAGATGATGCTTTGCATCCACAGCCTAAGAGATGATATGGGAGGAAGACAATGCAGAGTATTAATTCTGGGAAGGGGATAGAAGAGTAAAGAAAAATAAAGCAAGAACCCTAGATAAATTTGCAGCATAATTTTTCAGAGTACAAGACCTTTATCTGAAGTATTATAAATTTTCTTGTCAAATAAAAGCATAATAAAGTTAAACTTGAAAACAATGGGAATCTATATTACTTTCCCTCCTCCTTTTAGCATGAAAATTCCAAAGTTGGTCGCTTTTTTAAAAGCACATAATTGGCCTTGCCTTCCTTCAGTTTCTTCTACGACATAACAAGCACCAACAATCAAATGGAAATTAAACACTATGTAAACTCTTCTTTTGATTATAAATTACATGAAATTCTCTTTCAAATCACATAAAATACAGAAACAAAACCCAGATTTTTAAAAATACAAACCAAGCACAGGGAAAAAAATCAGAATATTCTTTCCTTTGATTGTGTAATCGGGTCAAATGAAAGCAGCAAACAGCGCTACCCAATACAGATTTCTAACTAAAGAAAAAGATAGGGAGGGAGCCTGGGTGGCTCAGTTGGTTAAATGTCTGCCTTTGGCTCAGGTCATGATCCCAGGATCCTGGGATTGAGCCCCCATCGGGCTCCCTGCTCCGTGGGGAGCTGGCTTCTCCCTCTGCCCCCCCCTCTCTCTCTAGCTCTATCTCTCATGAATAAATAAATAAAATCTTTTTAAAAAAATTTTTTTAAAGATAAGTAAAGAGGAACAGGGATAAAGACAGTTCAATAGGTTACAATGGTTGAAGAGCAAATCTGAGGATTTTCATACTTTTTGTGCTATATTAAACAGTCTTGGTTCTATTAAAAAGAACATAACTATAATGTTCTTAGCTGTAATAATGGTATTATGGTTATGCAGCAGAATGTGCTTATTTTTGGGAGATGCATGTTAAAATATTAAAGGGTATAGTGCCATGTTTAATCCCATCTGAAAAAGCAAGAGAGGTTAACATTAGTGACCTAAGTCTTTCTCACCAGGGAATGAATGCCTTAGCTCCATAAAACCCGCTTACCATTAACCAACCAATCATCTTTTAGTTAACTGGATACTGAGGATCCTTCACTGTGTCCCAGAATTCAGAGTCCACGCTAACACTGAATTACTGTGAAGATGACAATGAGCCAAAGTTTCACATCATGAATTCTGCAGCTTTGTTTCCAATGAGGAGAAACATAACAAAATCTGGTGAAAGCAAGATCCTACTCAGAGACCTAGAGAGCCCTTAATTCAGAGTCAAAGAACCTTTGCCAATAACTTGCCCAACTGCCCTCTTTACCCCCCCCCACTTCAATCCCAGTTCCTCAGAATAAAAATTTAAAGACTGCAACAAGAACTTTGTGAAATGTAAAAATTATGCTAGAGTTACACACCAAAGCAGAAGCTGCTAACCTTAACTAATTCAAGAGAGGAACAAATAGTAAGACAAAGGGCATGATATGATATATAACAGCTCTTATCTGTCAAAATAGAATTGAATTCTTACTTTTACCCTCCCCTTCGAAATAAGCCTGGAAATACAGGATAAGAATAAGAACAAAGGACACACTTTCCATTCGAATTATGCCACTGGCAAAACTGCTATTTTTCCTTTTATGCCCCCTTCAAATGACCCCACAATTTGGTCCCAAGTTCTCATACCTCTGGTCCTCTCCACCATCCACACCAGTGCAAAACTCAATGAAATTCCCCACTGTGAGGCTACAGACTTAACTCTTGGCAGTGGAGATCTCTCATGAATGCCTACATTTTATATTAATCGTCTGCACTTTACAACAAGTATGTGCTCCTTTTACAATCAGAAAAAAAAATTACTATTTCCATTTGGGGAACTATTAGAATCTATTCCCTTTGGAATCCATTACTCCATGTCTCCATCAGGTTAAAGGCCAAGTTCTGAAGCCAGGCACACAATGATCATGCCATGATGATTGCAACTTAACTTTGAAGTGGTTCTGAAGTACAGGTCATGATCCCAAGATCCTGGGATAGAGTCCCACATCAGGCTCCCTGCTCAGAGGGGAGCCTGCTTCTCCCTCTCCCTCTGCCTACCACTCCCCCTGCTTGTTCTCTCTCTCTGTCAAATAAATAAAACCTTTAAAAAAAATTCACTGTATGTTTGAGGTTTTTTATAATCAAAAGTTGGAAATACACACAATTTTATACATGAGTCTTCTGATTTCTCAAGAAAACAAATGAATACAGAAACAGATCATTGAGACAGAGAGCTTGGACACAATCACAATACTGATACAATACTACAAAGAGTTATTAATGCAGGTTTTAGGGCAAAAGGAACAACTTTTTAAAACAGCATTTGGTGATACCTGTTTTCAAACACAGCTACCCTAGTAGGGATTTATCCTATAGAAATACACAAGTATGCAAAGATTAATAGCAATAGCAGTGCTTGTTATCTGCCAGACCCTGTTGCAAGCACTTCACATGTCATGCAGTCCTCACCTCAACCCTACCAGGTAACTGCTACCATTATCCCCACTTTACAGATGAGAAAACTAAGACACAGTTAATCTGCCCAAGTCCAACACCTAAAAACTGGTATAGATGGGATTATGAATCCAGATAATACAACTTCAAAGTCCAATCTTAATTGCCATACACACTGCCTACTGAAAAAAGTACAAAGGAAATGAATGCGAAATACCCAAAAGATGAATACAAACAGCCAATTCACAAATGAAGATGTTCAAATTCCCTCGTAATAAAAAAATAATAACAATATCCATAAAGGTGAAATATCATCTGCCTATGAATTTAGGTAAGTGGGCAAAAGCTAATGTGGGCAAGGATAAAGAAAGATAGTATTGAGCCCTTTTGGTGGTATGAGTTGGCTCAACCTACTTGGAGAAAGAGTGTGGTGATACAGTCCTAAATTTGAAACAGGCATGACATGTGATCCAACAATTCTGCTTCTAAGAATGTATTCTAAAGAGATAATCAAGGGTGCCCGGCTGGCTCAGTGGGTTAAGGCCTCTGCCTTCAGCTCAGGTCATGATCTTGGGGTCCTGGGATCGAGCCCCGCATTGGGCTCCCTGCTCAGCGGGGAGCCTGCTTCCTCCTCTCTCTGCCTGCCTCTCTGCCTACTTGTGATCTCTCTCCCTCTCTGTCAAATAAATAAATAAAATCTTAAAAAAAAAAAGAGATAATCAGACAAGTGGGCAAACATAATATGCATTATTCAGTAAAAAAAACCTAGAAACCACCTAAATATTCATAAATAGGGGATCAATCATATTAAAATATTGCCAATGAAATACAATAAAACAAGATGATTATATAGATCCATGTTTCTACAGACCTATAAAGAGATAACTTAATAAAGTATTTAGATTAAAAAAAGAAGATTAGGGGCACCTGCCTAGCTCAGTCAGTAGAGCATGTGACTCTTGATCTCAGGGTTGTGAGTTTGAGCCCTACACTGGGTATAGAGCTTACTTAAAAATAAAATCTTTTATTTTTTTAAAAAATTTTATTTAAAAAAAAAAATTTTATTTATTTGACAGAGAGAGAGAGATTAGATTTAAATTACATATGTAAAGTGATCTTACATTTATAAATTGTTTTTCTAAAGGCAAATATGTGTGTTTGTGTACACACCACAAACGGATAAAAAGATGTCAGAAAGAAAATGCACCAAAATACTAAGTAATTATCACATAATGGTGGGATTTTGAATGTTTTTTACTTTCTCCCTTATAGCTTTCCTTACTATCTAATTACTTTTACAGATTGTGTAACTTGTATAATTATTTTAAAAACCATAGTCAATTGCTTTTTATAGCTCAATAATCACCATTTCCTTATTAATAACATGCATAGCCATTTTCTTGTTTATAATATGCAGTGTATATTTAAGTAAGAAATTAAGGGGAAAAAAATAAATTCAGAACAGTTTGTTCTTAAGGACTTCATGATGACCTAGAAATAAAAAGATACTAAAGAACCAATGATCATCAAAATTTCATGATAAAAGAATTAATGGCAACAGGATTAACACATATATTATTCATAGTATAAAAGCATCATCTTCTTTAATCCTCACAACTCAGAAGGAAAAGACGCCATTCCCGTCCTACAGATTTTTATTGTCAGACCCTAATCCTTTCCAGTTCCTCCCAAGGTATAAAAAAACTTTTTATACACATTTAGAATTTATCTGGCCCAAACAAGAACTGAAATCTCCCCCAGATCTCTGAGTTTATTACTTCTTTTCACCTCTATAGTATGTATTTACCACTTATCTTACTAAACTAAAAACCACTTCTCTGTCTGGCTCACTCTTTGGTCTTCAAAATTCAGTTATCATGGGATTTCCCCATACTTGGAGGGTATCCCAGGCACCCATACCCTCATGGGTCAGTTCAGTGTCCCTCCTAGTTACCCCCACAGCATTCTGTAGATACCTATATAAAACAATTCAGGGCGCCTGGGTGGCTCAGTCGGTTAAGCCACTGCCTTCGGCTCAGGACATAATCCCAGGGTCCTGAGATCGAGTCCCACATCAGGCTCACTGCTCAGCAGAGAATCTTCTTCTCCCTCTCCCTGTGCCTGCTGCTCTGCCTACTTGTGGTCTCTCTCTCTCTCTCTCTCTCTCTCTCTCTCTCTGTCAAATAAATAAAATCTTTAAAAAAAAAAAAAGAAAGCAGCTACCTTTTAAAAAAAATTCATAGCGCTATACTGTAATCTATTTTTTCTCTAGATCATAAAAAAAGGAACTACGTCTTTTATTCTCACACTACTAATTCCTACATAGGGTTATTCAGTCAGTGTCAAATAAATGACTGAATGGTATTGCTAGTTATGTCGTATATGTCTAACTTAGCCAAATACACTATAGTCCTAAAAGGTTGGAACCCTGTCACATGTCCCCTTCACTGAAAAAAAGAAAACACTGCCAGACATAAATGTATGAGATAAAACTACAAAATTCTTAGAAGAGAACAAAGGAGTAAATCTTTGCAACCTTAGACCAGGCAGCAGTTTCCTATTATAAGCAACAACAAAAAACATAAACTGGACATTATCAAAATTAGAAATTTTTATGCGTCAAAGGATACCATCAAGAAAGTGAAAATCCAAAATGGGAGAAAATATTTACAAATCATAACTCACATAAGAGCCTAGTATCCAGAATATATAAAGAATTTTTACACCCAACAATAACAAAAAGAAAAAAAAGAAAACCCAATGGAAATACGGGCAAGGGAGTTGAAAGACATTTCTCCAAATATACACAAATGACTAAAAAGCATGAGAAGATATTCGACATCGTTATTAGGAAAATCTAAGTGAAAACCACAATGAAATGCCAGTTCACACCAACTAAGATGAAAATCAAAAACATAAGGGGCACCTGGGAGGCTCAGTTGGGTAAACGTCTGACTCTTGATTTCAGCTCAGATAATGATCTCAGGGTCATGAGACCAAGCCCTGGGTCGACCTCTGTGCTCAGTGGGGAGTCTGCTTTAGATTCTCTCTCTCTCTCCCTCAATAAAATAAATAAATCTTTTTTTAATTAAATAAAATAAAAAATAAAAAAATAGAAGGATGAGCAATTGATCTTGAACATAGGTTTGAACTACATAGGTCCATTTATATGCAGATTTTTTTCAATGAACATACATATAGCATTGAAAATGTACTTTGTGATTTTAATAACATTTTCTCTACCTTACTTTAAGAATACTGTATATAAAACATACAAAATATGTGTTAGTCAACTTTATGTTATCAGTACAACTACCCATCAACAGCAGGCTATTAGTGGTCAAGTCTTGAAGGAATCAAAAGTTATATGCAGATTTTCAACTATACAAGGGTTGGTGTACCTAATCTCGGCATTGTTCAAGGGTCAGCTATATTCATACATTGTACACCATGGGTGAATTTTGAAAATACTATGCTAAGTGCAAGAAGCCAGATATAAACCACATATAGTAGGATTTTATTTTTATGAAATATCCAGAATAGACAAATCCATAGAGCCAGAAAGTAAAATACTGTTGCTAGGAGAATGTGGAAATAGAGAGTGACTGCTAATGGGTACAGGGTTTCTTATGGAATGATAAAATGTTCTAAAATTAGAGAGTGGTAATGACTACACAACTCTGTGAATATACTAAAATCACTGAACTACAAAAAAGAAAAAAAAAGCCTCTGCCAAGGTGGACCTAAATAAATATTTCACTGATGAAAATGGCAGTACTTATCAATCAATATCTTAGAAAGTTTATAGAAAAGTACATCCCAACAAATGATAATTTGCCTTCTTCAGTCTCCTCATTAAGGATTATGGATGCTCCATAAGCAAACAATTCTGATTACCTTTATATCAGACTTCTTACAGACAAGAATGTTGGGGTAGGAATTAGAAAACGACAGTAATATACTATACACTGAAATATACCATGTGATCTTAAGGGGGGCATTAATATTTCTGGACTTCCATTAAAGCAAATGATTTGAACAAGATATAAGATTCCATGAAGTTCTAAACACTTGTGTTTTTACTGCTAGCTGTAAGTACATCCAGGAAGAAATGTTTTTGGGTTTTTTTTAAGGTTTATTCATTTCAAGAGATGGGGGGGGTGCATGTGCAAATAGGGGGTGGGGTTAGGAGAAAGGGAGAGAGAGAATCCCAAGCAGACTCCACACTGACCATGGAGCCAATGCAGGACTTGATCCCACAACCTAGAGATCATGATTTGAGCCAAAACCAAGAGTCAGACACTCAACCAACTGAGCAACCCAGGCACCCCACAAAGAAATAGTTTAATTTTTTAATTGAATTTTATAAGTCCTTAACACCCCTACTTCATTCATATCAATAGAGTAATACTAGGAAACACCAGTTCACTTTGAAGTTTTCTGATGGTGATCTCCATTTTAAAGTCAAATAGTTGAGCACATTTTATGTATTCTCTCCCTTTCACTTTTTTCACCGTAAAAACTCCCTCTCAGAAAACTAAAATTTTAACTAACTATCCGTTGATCAGTGCTGTTTATAATAATATAAAGTTATAAACAACATAACCATCAATCAATAGAATAACTCGGTAAACCAATAAGGGTACATCCATACAGTGGAATATGGTCCCTAAAAATAAAAATAGTGACTTTCTGGGGAAGGAAGATCAGAAAGCAGACTTTATACCAACATCCTCAAGAATAACTGCATTTAATTAACGATATTATTAGTGGAAGAGTTGTATATGTAAATGGTACAGATTTTCTTTCAAACAAAACCACTGCTGGGGCACCTGGGTGGCCCAGTTGGTTAAGCGTCTGCCTTTGGCTCAGGTCATGATCCCAGGGTCCTGGGATGGAGTCCCAAATAAGTTCCCCTGCTCAGAGGGGAGTCTGCTTCTCTCTCTGCCTTTGCTGCTCCCCCTGCTTGTACTCTCGCTCTCTATCAATCAAACCTTTTTTAAAATTTTTTTTAATTTAAAAAAGAAAAGCACTGGGGTACCCAGGTGGCTCAGTCGTTAAGCGTCTGCCTTCGGCTCAGGTCATGATTCTGGGGTCCTGAGATGGAGCTCTACATCAGGCTCCCACCTTGGTGGGAAAACTGCTTCTCCCTCTCCCAATCCCCCTGCTTGTGCTTCCTCTCTCGCTGTATCTCTCTCTCTGTCAAATAAATAAATAAAATCTTAAAGAAAGATAGAAAGAAAGAAAGAGAAAGAAAGAAAGAAAAAGGAAGGAAGGAAGGAAGGAAGGAAGGAAGAAAGAAAAGCACTGCTGGAAAAGAATATTAAATGAAGTGGAAAATAGCCATTATATATTTTTTAATTGAAAATTCAGGTTACCAAAATTGTGTGGAATACAATCACATTCTTGAGAAAAGCATATATGGCCCAGAAAAACATGCAGAAAAATGTATACCATACCATTCATAGTGTTCATCTATGAATTATTTTACTTTTTTTACTTAATTTTTTTCCAGCTTTTAGATATAATTGACATATAACACTGTATAAGTTTAAAGTATACAATGTGATGATTTATGGATGTATTGGGAAATGACTGCCATGGTACAGTTAGTTAACACATCTATCATCTTACAGAGTGTGTGTGTGTGTGTGTGTGTGTGTGTGTGTGTGTGTGTGTGTGCTTATCTTTTCTTTCTAATTTTTCTCAAATATGTTCTATTTATAGTGAAAAATTTTAATCTGGGGCACATGGGTGGCTCAGTTGGTTGAGTGTCCGACTCTTGATTTCTGTTCATGTCGTGATCTCAGGGTTTGGGGATCAAGCCCCATGTGGGGCTCCATGCTCAGCATGGAGTCTGCTTGTCCCTTTCCCTCTGCTCCTCTTCCTGCTAGTGCTCACTCTCTCTCTCTTTTTCAAATAAATAAATAAAACCTTTAAAGATATAAAAATGAAAAATAATTTAATAAAAAAATAAAGTTCTCCTGTTTCATCCGTTTTATTTTGAAGGATTAAAGTAAAATAGCCCGTCACAGAACCCATTTTTCTTTCCTGAAACAATAAAGTTTATAACAATTCATTGTAAATGGGGGGGGGAAATTCTAGCTCCCTACAGACCCTAACAATATTAGTCCTTTTCTCAAAACTAAGGTGACTATAATTCTTACTCAGTACCTACCCTTTTTATTTGCTAATTTAATCTAAAGGGAAATTTGCCATGGAAACCCCCTTAATATATTTGGAGAATAAATAAACCAATACTTGTTGGGGACTTTTATACATTATGGTTTAATTAGTCCTCACAGCAACCACATGAGACAGTTTTAACAGGTGGGGAAATTAAGGTTCAGAGCTATTACCAAAATCCCAAAGCTAGAGAATACTAGTTCAAACTTGAGGGGTTCCACTTGCAAGGTTTCCTGACACCACAGTTGTGCTTTTCCTTTATATGTATATTTATTGAGAATCAGAAGCAAAAAGCCCTCAGGGAGAAAGGACATTCAAGTAGTTCTTTAAGAAGGAATAAGCTTTACTTAAATCATTTTGACCCAAAAGTACTTTGTTTATTCGAATACCTTTGTAATGAAAAATGTTTTTCTGATAGAAGTACTGAATTTATAACCCCAATAAACTAAACAAAGAAGCTTAGTTGGCCTAGAGCAAAGATCACATGTAAAATTTATTATTACTAAATTCTGTTCTCATTTAAGTCCCAAATTTCTCTGTTGTGTGTACCTACCATATGTATAAAAAGATAAGGATTCTCATAACGTCATGTGGCTCTACTTAAAAGCCCATCATTACCCATCTAAATTTTAAAGCCTTATATGGACTTGAGGGTCTACAAAATTCGTTTTGGTTAATTATGGTAAATCTTTATATAGTGTGGGAGACAGTGATAGTTCACAAATTAAATTTATCATTAAGTACTTGGGTGATATCTATGCTTTGTTAAAAACAAGATAACAGTCCCAAAATGGAATCACTTATGCCAAACTGCATATCACCCAACCTAGCTCTATTTAATTAGTTTAGGCTCTTCCAGGAATGGAAACGAACCAATCAAGAATCTCCTAATCAGCATTAGAGATAATCTCCTTGATAGAGCCCTACCATGCCCTAAAGGAAAATAACCTTGCCAAAACCAATCTGCTTTTTCATCTACCAGAACTTTCTTGTTTCCTCTCCATTCGGCCTCTTAAAGTCTTCCATTTTGTCCAGCTCCTAAGAGCTCCTTTCTATCTGCTGGACTGGATGCAGCCCAATTCATGAGTTGTTGAATACAGCCAATAAGATCTTTAAAATTTATTTGGTTGAATTTTGTTTTTAACAGTTTAAACTTAATTCAAAGGTTTCTTTCTCCTTCACCACCTCAAAGTGAACTCTGCTCCACAATGTGTCACAGATTATTAACTAGCTTCCCAAAAATCATTCACAGTCTGCTTTTCCTTTACCTTCCACTACACTAGAGAAGACACTTGCTTACCACTTGGGTGGCATAGCCCCTTTTGTCTTTCAGCTTTTGCCTCTTCCCCTTGCTTCCTGCCTAGAACCTGGAATCAATACCTGGAGGTTCAATAATCATTTGACCATGTGTACAAAAACCACAAAACCAAGGGAAGGAGGTGGATCTCTGGTAATATTTTTGGCTAGCTGCACCAGCACAGCACTCTCCAACTCTGGACTTTTTGATTCAAAAGGAAAATAAATGCCTTACTTGTTTAAGTCCATTATTGATTGGTTTTTCTGTCACATGAAGCTACAATTGACACAAAACACACCTTAGCATGTGTTCTTTCCAGAATTTAAAGGACGACTAGATCTGCCCCTCTCTCCAGCAGTTTGAATTTTTTTAATGCTTTTTGACAACTTCTATATGTAAAACACAACATGTAATTTTCTTCAACACACAAGTAGGAAAAATGTGGATGCTAAGATTATATAAATACATAGTTTTCCAAGGGAAAAAAATGCTTTTTCATACACCAAAAATATTTATTAACTATAAATTGGATAAACACTAGTGACACAGATAGAAGAAGATGAACTATAATACCTAAGAAGCTAAAGAGAGATGCAAATCATAAAGCTGACCAGACCTTTATCTGAGCTTCTGGAGAAGTATATAGAAAATAGCTCTAATTCCTGTCAAGCTAAGACAGAAATGATTGCACCTATCAAACTGTGATGATGAACATTCAAAGCATGAAAAGTATTTGAGTTGGGTCAGAAGATGGTAGGAGGATCCTAAGCTCCCTTGGTCCCACAAGTACAACCAGATAACACTGACACCAGCTTAACTAACCCAGAAAACAACTAAAAAATTGGCAGAACAAACTCCACAACTAAAGTTAGGGAAGAGGCAAAAGAATCAAAGAATATAGGAAGGGCGAAGGCACAGTGAGGGAGCAAAACAGACCTTGGTCATCCTTGGTGAGGAGAGAACTGGTGGCATGGAGGGAGATGAAAAATAGACTTTCACACTAATGAGGAGGACAAATCCCCATATTTGCCCTTGAAAGCAAGAGGAGCCAAATTTCATTAGTTCTTACAACAGTAGGACTTAAAGCTTGGAATTTTAAAATCTGTGGGCTCCACTTTCCCAGAGCTGGGATGATGTTAGGAAGCAGAATCCCCACCTATAAAGAGATAGCAGACAAACAACCCATGCAGGTACAGTATAAAACTAGCAATCTGAAAACTGCCAGGGGCAGACAGGAGGGAGAGTGATTTGTTCATCTCACAGCATGGCCTAGAGAGATAGAGATCACAGGAAGTCCCATCCAGGAACTAAGGAGCTGGCAAGTGCCATTTCCCTCCCCTACCCCAAAGCATAAACAACCACCTGTGGGAATCAGCACACCACAGACACTCACTACTTAACTTGCTCACACCAAGCCCTGGCCCCCTGCACATTAGCGGATCCACTCGTCCTAGGCATGCTCCCCTTACTCCTGGTGCTGTGGGCCCCTCCCCAAGAAAACCAGCACAAATTCTACCATCACGCCCTCTCCTGACCACCACACATTGTAGAACCTCAGTTCTGGTGAGGGCAGGTATCCTTTTTCCAGCATGCTACTATACACCTTGTTAAAACACACCCCACCCAAGCTGGGGACCAAACACTGCTCCCAATAGGCAAAGAGGGGATCTGCAGACAACTGAACTGAAAGGAAGAGTCCAAGACTCAACAGCAAAGCACACCCAACACACGAGGAGACACTCCTTGAAGTGCTAGGCCCTGAGGAACAGGGGACACTGCACGGCAGGGCACTACAGGACCTTTTCTTCATAAGGCCATTATCATTAAGAGCAAGAAAAGTAGCTGACTTTCCTAACACAGAGAAAAGACACAGAAAGTCAGACACAATGAGGCGACAGAAAAATACTTCCCAAACGAGACAACGGAACCAAACCATAACAAGAGACCAAAGTGAAACAGATATAATACGCCTGATAGAGAATTTAAAGTAATAGTCATAAAGATACACACTGGACCTGTGTGTGTGGAGTGGAGGACATCAGTGAGATCCCTTTACAGCGATTAAAAAAAGAACCAATCACAGATAAAGAACACAATAAATGAAATTAAAAAGATACTTGGTGGGGCGCCTGGGTGGCTCAGTGGGTTAAAGCCTCTGCCTTCAGCTCAGGTCATGATCTCAGGGTCCTGGGATCAAGGCCTGCATCGGACTCTCTGCTCAGCAGAGAGCCTGCTTCCTCCTCTCTCTCTGCCTGCCTCTCAGCCTCCTTGTGATCTCTCTCTCTGTGTTGAATAAATAAATAAATAAATAATCTTTTTTAAAAAATACACTTGGTGGAATAGCAGCCTAGATGAACCAGAAGAACAAATTAATGACCTGGAAGACAGAGTAATGGAAAGTGGCCAAGCTGAGCAAAGGACAGGAAGAAAACTATGCAAATTGAAAATAGTCTTAAGGAACTCAGTGACTCCATCAAGCATAGTAACATTCACATTACTGGAATCTCAGAAGAAGAGACAGAAAAGGAAACAGAAATTTTATTTGAAGAAATAATAGCTCAAAACTTCCCTAATTGGGGGAAGGAAACAGATATCCAGAAACAGAAGGTACAGAGATCACCCAAAAATTAAACACAAGGAAGTCCACACCAAGACCTATAGTAATTAAAATGGTAAAAAGTAGCAATAGAGAAAATTTTTTAAAGAAGCAAGAGAAAGGGTGCCTGGGTGGCACAGTCATTTGAGCGTCTGACTCTTCCTTTTGGCTCCAGTTGTGGTCTTGGGTCATGAGCTCAAGGCCAGTGTCAGGTTCTGTGCTCATCTGCTTGGGACTCTGTCTGCCTCTGCCCTCCTCCCCCCACTCTCTCTCTCGTAAATAAATAAATAAATCTAAAAAAAAAAAAAACACTCAGCAAGAGAAAAGAAGACAGTTACATAAAAGGGAAACCACATAAAGCAATCAGCAGATTTTTCAGCAGAAACTTTGCAGGCCCGAAGAAAACAGTATGATATATTCAAAGTGCTGAAAGGGAAAAATCTGCAGCCAGGAATACTCTATCCAGCAAGGCTATCATTCAGAATAGAAGGAAAGATAAAGAGTTCCTAAGACAAACAAAAACTAACGTAGTTTATGACCACTAAACCAGTCCTACAAAAAACATTAAAGGGGACTCTTTGAGTGGAAAGGAATGACCATAAGTGAGAGTATGAATAATTTTTAAAAAATGGAGTAAAAATTAGTATTTCTGTAAAAATTAGTGAAGGAATTCATAAAATAAAAGGACACAAGGGGCACCAGGCTGGCTCAGTCAGTAGACAATATGACTCTTGATCTTGGGATCATTTGGTCAAGCCCCATGCTGGGCACAGAGTTTACTTAAAAAACAACCAAAAAGTATATAAAATACAACACCAAGTACCCAAAACATGATGGGGGAGGAGTAAAGAATGGGTTTAAATTTAAGTAAACATCAACTTAGTATAGACTGCTAGATGCAGAAGATGTTATATACAAATTTAATGGTAATCACACATCAAAAACCAGTAACAGACGTGCAAAGAATAAAGAGAAAGGAATTCAAGTATATCACTAAGGAAAGCCAACAAACTATGAAAGAGAGCAAGAGAAGAAAGATCCAGAGAAAATCTATAGAAACAACCATAAAACAGTAACAAAATGGTCTATCAGTACTTTGTAAATAGACTAAACACTCCAATCAAAAGAAAGAGGGCGAGGGAAAGGATAAAAAAGCAAGAACTGTCTATCTGCTGCCTACAAAAGACTCATTTCAGACTGGAAGACACCTGCAGATTGAAAGTGAAGGGAGGGACAAACATCATGCAAGTGGATAACAAAAGAAAGCTGGAGTAGCAACATTAATACTGGAAAAAATAGACTTTAAAAACAAAGACTGTAACAAGATACAAAGAAGGACACTATATAATACTAAAGGGGACAATACAACAAGAGGATATAACAATTGTAAATATTTACGCACCCAACATGGGAGCAACCAAATACATAAAACAGCTAATAACAAACATAAAGGAAATAATCCATAGTAATACAATAATAGCAGGGGATGTTAACACCCCACTTATATTGATGAACAGATCACCCAAACAGAAAATCAACAAGGAAACAGTGGCTTTGAATGTGCTGCCAAAGCGAGCACAAGAAAACAGTGGCTTTTAATGACACACTGCACCAGATGGATTTAACAGACATATACCGAACATTCCATCCTAAAACAGCAGAATACACATGCTTTTCAAGTGCACATGGAACATTCTCCAGAATAGATCACATATTAGGCTGCAAAACAAGTCTCAACAAATTTTTAAAAAATCAAAATCATTCCATGCATCTTTCCTGACCACAATGCTATGAAACTAGAAATCAACCAGAAGAAAAAATCTGGAAAAAACACAAATAACATGGAAGTTAAATAACATGCTACTAAACAATGAATGGGTCAACCAAGAAACCAAAGAAGAAATCAAAATTTATATGGAAACAAAAATGAAAACACAACAATCTAAAATCTTCAGGATACAAGTAGATGCAAGAGGGTAGTTTACAGCAATACAGACCTACCTCAAAAAGCAACAAAAATCAAATAAACAACGTAACTTTCACCTAAAGGAGATACAAAAATTAGAACAAATAATCAGTCTTCAACAAAGGAGGAACTGTATAATGGAAAAAGTCTCTTCAACAAACGGTGTTGGGAAAACTGGACAGCAACATGCAAAAGAATGAAACTGAACCATTCTCAAACTGAACTCAAAATGGATTAAAGACCTAAATGTGAGACCTGAAACTATAAAAATCCTTGAAGAGAATACAGGTAGTAATTTCTCTAACATTAGCCACAGGAACATTTTTCTAGCTCTGTCTCCTAAGGCAAGGAAAATAAAAACTAAAATAAACTATCAAGACTATATCAAAATAAAAATCTCCTATACAGCAAAGGTTGTCTCCTAAAGACAACCTACTGAATGGGAGAAGATATTTGCAAATGACATATCCAAAAAAGGGTTAGTATCCAAAGTATATAAATAACTGATATAACTCAATACCCAAAACACAAATAATCTAATTAAGAAACGGGCACAAGAATAGACATTTGTACAAAGAAGACATACAGATGGCCAACAGACACAAAAAAGATCTTCAACATCACTTATCATCAGAGAAATGCAAATCAAAACTACAATGATAACACCTCACACCTGGCAGAATGACTAAGAACAAGAACACAAGTAACAACAAGTGTTGGTGAGGCTGTGGAGAAAAAGGAAACCTCTTCCACTGTTGGTGGGAATGCAAACTGGTGCAGCTACTATGTAAAACAATATGGAGGTTCCTCAAAGAATTAAAAATAGATCACCCTACAATCCAGTGATCACACTGCTGTGTATTTACCCCATAAAATACAAAAACACTAACTCAAAGGGATACATGCAACCTTATGTTTATTGCAGCATTATTTACAATAGCCAAATTATGGAAGCAACTCAGTTGTCCATCAGTAGATAAATGAATAAAGAAGATGTGGCATGCACACACACACACACACACACACACACACACACACACACACACACACGGAATATTATTCAGCCATAAAAAAGAATGAACTCTTGCCATTTGCAACAACATGGATAGAGCTAGGGAGTACAATGCTAAGCAAAATAAGTCTGTCAGAGAAAGATGAATACCATATGATCTTACTCATATGAGGAATTTAAGAAACAAAACAAGCAAAGATAAAAGAAAGACAAACCAAGAAACAGATTTTTTTTAAGTTTTTATTTTAATTCCAGTTAGTTAACATACACTGTTATATTAGTTTCAAGTGTACAATGTAGTGATTCAACAATTCCAGTGCTCATCGCACTTCTTAATCCCCATCACCTACTGAAATAGATTCTTCTTAACTATAGAGAAAAACTGATAGTTACCAGAGGAGAGGTGGGTAGGAGGATGGAGAAAATAGAAGATGGAGATTAAGAGTACACTTATGATGAAAAAATAAAATGATTTAAAAAAAAGAAAAAGAAAAAAGAACCTTTAAAGTTACTGAAGAGGAAGGCACCTGGGTGGCTCAGTGGGTTAAAGTTACTGAAGATGAGAAAAGAGGGGCATGTATATACCATCTGTGGTGGTGAATGAAACTACACAGGAAAAGCAATTAGGAAATATCTATTAAGAGCCTTAAAACAATTAATATACTTTGACACAATGAATTTCTTTATAAGACTATTGTAAGAAAGAATCAGATATACGGACCAAAATTTATATACAAAAACATCTATTAGTCTTATCTGTATTATCAAAATAATGGAAAGAACTTAAATGTTCAATAATTAGAGAGTTAACTAAAGCATTAAAAATCCACATGATAGAAGAACACAGACATCCATTATAAATCAAGTTTTCAAAAGAAATTTAATAATGTGGATAAACATTCTTCACATCTTAAGTAAGAGGATCCCAAACAATTTATACAATCTGAGTATCATACTAACTTGTTCATGACACCTCTAGGTCAAGAGATACCTAATAATTCCAGTATGGAGGTTCCTCAAAAAGGTAAAAATAGAACCACCATATGATCCAGCAATTCCACTTATTGGTATACAGCCAAAGGAAATGAATCACTATCTCAAAAATGAATTACCCAACATGGCAGCATTATTTACAAGAGTCAAGACATGGAAACAACCTAAGTTTCCATTGGTGGATAAATGGATAAAGAAAATGTGGTACATAAGTACAATGGAATATTTTTTATTCAGCCATAAAAAAAGACAGAATCCTGCCATTTTTGACAATACAAATGGACCTTGAGGGTATCATGTGAAATAAAATAAGTCAGAGAAAGGCAAATACTTTATCATCTCACTTATATGTGGAAACTTTAAAAGCTAAAATAGAAACAGAGAACATATTAGTGGTTACAGGAGTGGGGAGGTGGACAGGAAAATTAAAAGTAGTCAAAAGGTACAAATTTCCAGTTATAAGATAAATAAGGTGGAGGGATGTAATATACAGCCTATAGTTGAGTATAGTTAACAATACTGTATTGTATATTTGACAGCTACTAAGAGAGTAAATCTTAAAAGGTCTCATCACGTGAAAAAAATTGTAACTATGAAGTAGTGGATATTAACTGAGTTTCTTACAATAATCATTTCACAACATATACATATATCAAATCATCATGCTGTACAACTTAAATTAACACAATGTTATATGTCAACTATATCTCAATAAAACTGAGAGTGGGAAAAGGAGAAACCCAGAATGAGATAACTGCTTTACACCCACTAGAACGGCTACAATAAGACAAACAGAAACAGAAAATAGCAAGTGTTGGTGAGGACGTGAAGAAATCAGAACCCTTACATACTGTAGATGGGAATATAAAATGGCACAGCTACTGCAGAAAACATTTGGCAGTTCCTCAAAAAGTTAAATATAGAATTACCATATGACCCAGCAGTTACGCCCCAAGAGAACTGAAAACATGTTAAAACAAAAACTTCACAAATGTTCATAAGAGCATTACTCACAATAGCCAAAAAGTAGAAACAACTCAAATATCTGAGTGGATGAATGGACAAACAAAATGTGGTACATCTATACGACAGAATATTATTCGGCCATAAAAAGTACTGAAGTACTGGGCGCCTGGGTGGCTCAGTGGGTTAAAGCCTCTGCCTTCGACTCAGGTCATGATCTCAGGGTCCTGGGATCAAGGCCCGCATGGGGCTCTCTGCTCGGCAGGGAGCCTGCTTCCTCCTCTCTCTCTGCCTGCCTCTCTGCCTACTTGTAATCTCTCTCTGTGTGTCAAATAAATAAATAAAATCTTTAAAAAAAAAAAAGCACTGAAGTACTGATATTCACCACAATACGGACAAACCTCGAAATATGCTAGGGGCACTAGGGTGGCTCCGTCAGTTAAGCGTCCAACTCTTGATTTCAGCTCAGGTCACCATCTCAGGACTGTGGGCTCAAACCCTGTGTCCTGTGGCTGGCTCCACACCCTGCAGGGAGTCTGCTGGAGATTCTCTCCCTCTGCCCCTCCCCACCCTACATGCACGTGCTCTCTCTCTCAAATGATAAATAAATCTTTAAAAAAAAAAAAAGAAAGAAAGAAAATATTACGCTAAGTGAAAGAAGCCAGCCACAAAAAAACCACACATCCTGGGATCAAGTCCCGTGTTATGCTCCCTGCTCAGCAGGGAGCCTGCTTCTCCCTCTACCTGCAGCTTCCCCTGCTTGTGCTCTCTCTCTGACAAATAAATAAATAAAATCTTTAAAAAAAAGTTGCCTTCTCTCCCAACTGAGCCAGCCAGTTGCCCCTATGCAATACACCTCACACTTACTCAGTCAGTACTACATGTAAATACTGTTTCAATAGAGCCAGGAAAGGAAAAAAAAAAAAAAAACACCAGAAAAGAATATGTCAAAATATCATCAATGCTTATCTCTGAGTGGTCTTATTATAAGTGATTTACGTTTTCTTCTTTATGTTTCTATAATTCCTAACTTTTCTTTAATGAATACATATTGGGTTTTTTTGTTAACACACTGATTTTTATAAGATAATAAAAGCTACTTTACTTTTTAAAAGATATTTGCCTTTTTTATGCCTGGCTGGCACAGTCGGTAGAGCATGCAACTCTTGATCTTGGGGTCATGAGTTCAAGCCTTCACTGGGTGTAGAGTTTACTTTAAAAATAAATAAGTAAATATAAATAAAATTTTTTAATAAATTTTTTTAATAAAAAAATAAGGGGCACCCGGCAGACTCAGTCAGTGGAGCAAGCAGTTCTTGATCTTGGGATCATGAATTCAAACCCCAAATTGGGCATGTAGCTCACATAAAAAGGATAAATAAATTTTTAAAAAATTAAAAATTAAAGGGGCGCCTGGGTGGCTCAGTCGGTTAAGCGTCTGCCTTCAGCTCAGGTCATGATCCCAGAGTCCTGGGATCGAGTTCCACATTAGGCTCCTTGCTTAGCAGGGAGCCTGCATCTTCCTCTGTCTGCCGCTCTCCCTGCTTGTGTACACTCTCTCTCTCTCTAATAAATAAATAAAATATGTAAAAAAAATTAAAAATTTAAAAATTAAAAATAAGGGTATTTTGCCTTTTTCCCATTAGTTACATATACTCTACAGTTTAATGTTTTATCATTTTAGGTAATATAGTAAATGTAGTAATATAATAAATAGGTAATATAGTAAATAGGTAATATAGTAATATAGGTAATATAGTAATATAGTAAATAGGTAATAAAATAAATATGTGGATACTTTTCATATAATGCAAGAGTATACACTTTTTTCAAAAAGTCTTCCTCTGGGGCGCCTGGGTGGCTCAGTGGGTTAAAGCCTCTGCTTTCAGCTCAGGTCATGATCTCAGGGTCCTGGGATCAAGCCCCGCATTGGGCTCCCTGCTCAGTGGGGAGCCTGCTTCCTCTTCTCTCTCTGCCTGCCTCTCTGCCTACTTGTGATCTCTCTCTCTCTGTGTCAAATAAATAAATAAAATCTTTAAAAAAATAAAAAAGTCTTCCTCCTTCCTCTCAACCCTATTTTTCTTCCTGTAGACAATCACAATTAGCAATTTGCTGTGATACTTCCAGTCTCAGTTTTTGCAGTCTGAGATTACATCTCATTTATCCTTGTATACTCATTTACCTATGGCACAATACTTGGCCCAAGAAAAGGAATCAAACGATAAATAGTAAACAAGGGATAAACGAATGGATACCAGAAAAATGAAGACAGATGAAAAGAGATAATAGACAGACAGAAGATAGGCAGATGGAGGATGGATGGATGGAAATTTGGATAGAGACAGGTTGATGAATGAATATGTGAATGGATGGATGTTGCTGAGAATTTATTACTACATTAAAGTGACGGTAAAACCAGTATAATTTCTATATATGTGAAAACAGAGGGGCGCCTGGGTGCCTCAGTTGGTTAAGTGGCTGCCTTTTGATCAGGTTACAATTCCAGGATGCTGGGATTAAGCCCCACATAGGGCTCCCTGCTCAGGAGGGAGGGCTCAGGTCATGATCCTGAGATCTTTGGATCGAGTCCCACATGGGCCAGGAGCCTGCTTCTCCCTCTCCCTCTGCCTACCCATTTGTGTGCCCTCTGTAAAATAAATAAAATCTTTAAAAAAAAGAAAAAGAAAAGCATTAGGGGCACCTGGGTGGCTCAGTCGGTTAAGCATTTGCCTTCGGCTCAGGTCATGATCCCAGGGTCCTGGGATCAAGCCCTGAATCATGCCCCTTGTTCAGCGGGGAGTCTGCTTCTCCCACTCCCTGTCCCCCAGCTCTCACTCTATTTCAAATAATAAATAAACTCAAAAAAAAAAAAAAGCATTAAAAAAAACCAGAAAAATGTTTCCATTATCTTGGTCTAGCACTTAGATTATAAGAAAAATATAAAGGAGGAAAAGCTAAAAACAGCACATGGTAAGTGCAAAAAAAAAAATACTTAAGAAACACTAGAAACAAGCTAAATATTAATAAGGAATTTATTTATGTTATTAAATCAATGCCCTATTAAGCTCTGGCAGTCAGACTTAGACCCAATAAAAGAATAGCGACCCCCACCAAAGATCAAACTGGTAATCTAGAAGATTAAATAAAGGAAATCTTCCAGAATATATAGAGAAAAAAGAGTTGCAATTTTTGAAAATGAATTTAAGAGACATGAAAGATAGGGCCTAGGGCGCCTGGGTGGCTCAGTGGGTTAAAGCCACTGCCTTCAGCTCAGGTCATGATCCCAGGGTCCTGGGATCGAGGCCCACATCGGGCTCTCTGCTCAGCAGGGAGCCTGCTTCCTCCTCTCTCCTCTCTCTCTGCCTGCCTCTCTGCCTACTTGTAATCTCTCTGTGTCGAATGAATAAATAAAATCTTAAAAAAAAAAAAAAGAAAGATAGGGCCTAAAAGGTCAACATTTGTTAATAAGCATATCTGAAGAAGAGAACAAGAAAGGCAACAGAGAAGAAAAAAATAATCAAATAAATAATAAGAAATAAAAACTGCCCTAAACCAAAGACAAAAGAAAAAGCCCACTAAAAGATCCATAAGAAACTGGCAAGATTGGAAAAGGGGAGTGAAAGAGTAGGGAATGAGGCAGAAGGAATGCAACTAGACTAAATACCCCTTTTTACCTTTGAAGTTCAAATTATATGCTTAAATTATCTATTCAAAAAAAAGTACTTTTTTAAAGACACAGAAACAAGATCACATAAATTAAAAAAAAAAAAAAGACCTACATTTGCTAGACAGACTTTGGTGAAATTTTAGAATGCCTAGATAAAATGAAAAATCCTAGGACATTCCAGAGAGGAAAAAGCAAGCATCCAATAAAGAAATTCCATGAGCAACAAGAAATATCAGAAGAAACACAGCAATAGTTTTGGATTCTAAGACAAAAATTATTCTTTTTATTTTTAAAGATTTTATTTATTTATTTATTTGATAGACAGAGAGACAGAGAGGAAACACAAGCAGGGGGAGTGGGAGAGGGAGAAGCAGACTTCCTACTGAGCGGAGGGCCTGATGTGGGGCTCGATCCCAGGACTCTGGGATCATGACCTGAGCCAAAGGCAGACGCTTAACAACTGAGCCACCCAGGTGCCCTGACAAAAATTATTCTTAATATAGACTTTTATATTCAAACTATTAATCAAGTATGAATATAAAACACATTATCAGACACACAAGAGCTCAGAATATGTATACATCCTATATGAAAAAGCTACTCAAAAAAATGTCCTCAACTGAACCAAAACGAGGAATCCAAGAAAAATCACACAGGAGATGTAAAGAAATGCTATTAGCTAAGTAGGCTCCAGAATATTTGAAGAAAAGGCAAAATAACTTAAGAAAACTCATTAGGCCCTAATACCCGGAAGTCTGTTTTAAGCAGCAATTACTTAATGCACAAGATTACTTTTCCTTCTCCATGGGTCTTAATATACTAATTCATCCCACAATAATTTCATAATCACAATATTTTAAGGCTGTTAAATGGTTTTCAGTGTTCCCTTTTTAGAATCAACTCACAGACAAAAAAGCAGGATACTATAAAAATTATATTTTAAATATTGGCTGATAGAGAAAAAGAGGAGAAAAATATTACTTTCCTTAATATTCATATCAGGAAGACCACAAATATCTAAACTGCCCCGCACCCCTCCTGCTCATGCTCATGTGCACTCACACTCTCTCTGAAATAAATAAATAAAAATGTTTAAAAAAACAGAATTATATGTTTATTATAGTGGTAAGCACCAGTAAAACTTAAAACAGAAATAGTTAACACTGGTTACTTCTGAGAAACGAGGGAAGCTTGACAGTGGACAATAAGAAGGAAGGCTATATACAGTTGCACTGTTAGAGTTCGTTTTAATCATGTACAACTATTATTTAATAAATTTTAATAGCATGAAAACATTTCCACTTTGACATGAATATACCACAAATATCAGAAACTGCTGAGAAATTAACAGAACTCTGGTTTTCTAAGTTACACAACTTCAAATTACACAAAATTTTTCAGAAAAAAAGGAAGGTCACTTTTTTTTTTAAAGACTGTATTTATTTGAGAGAGAGAGAGAGAGAGAGCACGAGCAAAGGGGGAGGGAGAGGGAGAAGCAGGCTCCTGGCCGATGCAGGACTCATCCAAAGATCTCAGAATCGTGACCTGAGCAAAAGGTAGACACTTAACCAACTGAGCCACCCAGGTACCCCAAGGTCACTTTTTCTTTAAATTTGCACTTAAATCCAAAGCAACGGGATTCACTCGGTGCTTAAGTCACTCTTAAAATGCAATTATAATAATTACACTGCAAAAGGGAAAGCGAAAAAGGAAACTAACTTTTGAGCTTATTTAACAATCATAAAGAAAATGATAACTTTCCTACAGAAAGATGAGACCAACCTGTAAGACAAACTAACCACCTATAAGGCATAAGTTTTACCTTATTTTTCCAGCATCCTTGGGATTCACCTTTCTGTCCAAACGTAAATACCTACAAAGGGACGCCTGGGTGGCTCAGTCTGTTAAGTGGCTGTCTTCAGCTCAGGTCACGGTCCCAGGATCCTGGGATCAAGTCCCGAATCCGGCTCCTTGCTCAGCAAGGAGCCTGCTTCTCCCTCTGCCTCTACCTGCCACTCTGCCTGCTTGTGCTCTCTCTCTCTGACAAATAAATAAATAAAATATTTTTAAAAAAAGTTTGCCATGACATGTTTTTGGTCTGTGGTCACAGTATGAAACAAAATTAAATCCAATTCTTAATCATGTTCTCCTTGGTAACTGAGATAATCACAAAACATTACTGAAAAGATTTTTTTTTATAGAAAACACACAACAGAGGCACCTGGGTGGCTCAGCCACTTAAGCATCTGCCTTAAATGGCTTAACTTCCCAGGATCCCGGGGTCCTGGGAAGGAGCCTGGCATCAGGCTCTCCGCTCATCAGGGAGTCTTCTTGAACCTCTCCCTCTGCCCTACTCATGCTCGCTCTCTCTCTCAGTCTGTCTCTCAAATAAATAAATAAATAATCTTAAAAAAAAAACACAAAAAACACAGGTTTAAAGCCTCTATAAAGAGGGTATGTTTCTCCATTAGAAAAATTCATTATATTAGAAATTAAAGAGATTTTATAAGGATACCAATTATTTAAGGACTTTACAGGTTTTTACTTCTCTTTGATTCATCACTTACTTTTGGATAAGAATTCAAACCCTCAATAAAAACTACTGCAGCACACTTGTATCCTGAATTACATCCTGTCTCCTCTCTTGAGACTCTCTTTTATCCTGCACAATGCGAGCTCAAAAGGGCTATTACAGGAAGTGTTGAACTATCAGCTATTTATAAATGGACAAAATCTTCAAATAGCTTTGTCAGCTACTTCTTCATGGTTCTAGATCTTAAAAACTACCTGTTTTTAAAGAAATAGTTACATTAGTAATTCAAAACATTAAAATGCTCTCTGGGGGAAAAAAAATACCTTGTCCCTTTGTTTTGGGATCCAAAAGCAGCGCTAACATTATACAGTCCCAACATCACAAGATAACGAACAGGCTGATCTTTAAAAAACACATTAACCAAATAGCCTTACTCTCATCACTTACCACCGAGAAAATTTCAAATTGTAGTATGTTCCTTTCAAGTATTCTATACTGATGTCTAAACTTCACTATGCTACGTGAGCATTTTGCAAAACAAGCACACAGTTTAACATCACATATTAACTTTTTATCCAGGATATTCAGTCCAAACATAGTACACAAAAATAAAAATCCTTAATTCATCAATATTGACATCCATTACATCAAAAAAAACCTTCCGCAGATCTACTTTTTTCCTACATAAAACTCAGGAGACAAACTTTTCCCATGCTGCTAAAACAGTAACCTGTACTTCCTATAGCAAACTAATGATTTAAAACTCAATTTTATTTATGAATAATTCTTAAAGCCTTAAATATTTCTTTTCCTTATTCTCAGCCTCCTTGTCTCTGTTCTTTAGAGATTTATATCTCATATATCACTATGTTAGCAAATCATTCCAAGCCAGTACTTCCAAAGGTAAATAGCTTACAGAAATTTTAATTAGCTACACTAATAGGCGCAAAAACTGTACCTACTAGGATATTCAGTGTAGTATTAGTACTAGCAAAAGACTGGAAACTGCCTAAATGTCCATCAAGAGGGATGGTTAAGTAAATTACGTAAGTCAACACAATGGAATAGTGAAACTATTAAGAGGAACTAGGCATCTCTACATATCAGTTATGTAATGATCTTCAAATTATATTTGTTTAAAACTAAAGAAACGTAAACTATTTATCATTAAACACACACACCCCAAGAAAATCTCTCTAAAATGGAAAACCAAGAATGACTGCCTGTAGAAAGGGAAAAGGGTGGGGAAAGGGAAGGCTTATATATTACACTGTATATCTTTTTATGCACATGCTCTTAGTACTTACTGAACACACTTTCTTCTTTTTTAACAAAATACTTTTTTGAAAAAGTGATCGAATATCCTTGATTGTATTCACAAATTGAGTCTTTCAGTTCATGTATCAGTTTGCATTATCAAACTGTTTCAGCCTCAAAATCCCTCCTATAACTTGAAAGACATGAGCTTTCCTATTTCATTTGTCCACACCATCATATACACATTTTTATTAAATGGTCACCTCAGGGGCACCTGGCTGGCTCAGTCAGTGGAGCATGCAACTCCTGGTCGTGGGGTCGTGAATCTGAACCCCATAGTGGGTGTAGAGAGTACTTAAATAAAAAAGTCACTTCATGGATTTGAAAATTATGTGTTGCTAAGCCACTCATTCCAAAAATTTGAAACCTTCCCAGTCCAGTATCACAGCGACTAGCCAGTTTCTCAGTCACACTAATCACATCCCTTGAGCCACATGTGGCTAGTGGCTACTATACTGTAAAGCACAGATGTATTTGCATCATTGCATGAAGTTATATTGGACATCACTGCTCTAGACTAAGGATTGGTACACTAAGCAAGGCAAACTACAGCCTCTAGACCAAAGCAAGTTCACCACCAATTTTGTAAATAAAGTTCTACTGGAACAGAGCCATTCTAATGTACATTCATTATATATTATTTGTGGATACTTTCGCACTACAACAGCAGATTCAAGTAATTATTTTTTTTTTTTAAAGATTTTATTTATTTATTTCACAGAGGGAGAGAGACCACAAGGAGGCAGAGAGGCAGGCAGACAGAGAGGGGGAAGCAGGCTCCCTGCTGAGCAGAGAGCCCGATGCGGGCCTCGATCCCAGGACCCTGAGATCATGACCTGAGCCGAAAGCAGAGGCTTTAACCCACTGAGCCACCCAGGCGCCCAGATTCAAGTAATTATAACATATACGGTATGGCTCACAAAGCCCAAAATATTTATTATCTGCCTCTGTGGAAAAAGTTTGTCCGCCACTGTTCTACACAACCAAATTTCATTGAAAAGAGCATTTATTTCCCTTGGGCTTCAAAAATAAAGTTCTGAAGGCTTGCACTGCATAAATGAAGAACCAATTAAACATAAACCAGCGACCGTTTGATTTACTAAGTGCTAAAGATACTAAATTTATTAACATAAACCCATAATGTCAATAAATTTCCTAAAGTATGCTTGAATGCTGACATTTTCTAAGCATCTCTACAAAATAGCTAGTAAAAGCACAGAATGGGCTTCCAACTCTTGATTTTGGCTCAGGTCATGATCTCAGGGTCATGAGATCAAGCCCTGCAGCTTATTACTTACAGTGATATCCCACACCTAAGAACAAAGAAGAGCAGAATCACAGCTAATGACTGTGACTAAGAGAAGGCTTCTAGAAGAAAAGCCATTTGCACTGGGTATTAAGGATGAGCAGGAGTTTGCCAAGTCTATGGGAGTGAGGAGAAAAGGGAGGGAGGAATGGCAGAGCAACAGCATTCTACTTTGAATGTAGAAAAAAAAATAGACATGAAAAGGACTTACCAAGCCCTAGAAAATATGAGTTCAATGCTACAGAAGCGTGGCTTTGACACTCTGGAAAAAAGGAGGGAGTTGGTGGCAAGCATAAAGGCTGTAAAGACTAAAGACTTCAGGATCTGAATGCAAATGGCTTTACAAGCCAAAGTGAGAAACTAGGATTGGATGTGATTGTTTGAATCAGGAGAATGCAGTTTTCCAAGATGTGATATGATTAATTTTATTTTGTAGAAAAATGACCCCAGGCAACTTGGATCTTAGACTATCGTGAGGAAAGACTAACCTAACAGCAGAGACCAATTTGGCTACTGTGCAAATTAGAGATGGTTGGACAAAAGTAAGACAGTGAGAATGGAGAGAAACCAGATAAAGAGAACTACAGGCCTGCACTTCTACTTTTTTTAAATGTCAATGTGATATCTTCCCTCTTCTGTATTTGTTGGTATAGATGTATCCTTTGCATGGAAAAGGATTACAGAAAAAGACTGTCAAAACTGGAGGCAACATGGCTTTTTTTTTTTTTTTTTTTTTTTTTTTTTTTTCTTTTGTTTTAAAAAGGAAAAAAAAATAAAAAAAAAAACCTNACATTAGAAAATTCAATAACTCAGTCACGAGATCTGGGTAACTGTCTTGTAATTTGCTGTGAGGCTTGTCTTTGTTGGGAGAGTATGGTCATGACAACCTCTACCAGCTCTGGTTTTCTCATTTGTAAAGAAGAAATGAGACCAAATGATCTTAAAACTCTTGATAGCTTTCTTAAATGTTATAATCATACTGATATATCTTTAATCTCTGTAGTTCCAAAAAAAAGGAACGCAAATACAATCATCTATTTTAACTACAAACCAAATATGAAAAAATCTATCAAAACCAAGCTGTTATGACCATGCCTATTACTATTTACCTATGTGTGTCCACATGTATCTAACTACATTTATGTGTAAAGGATTTCATGACCAACATTAAGACATGTAGATACCAATTACTCATCTGTAACTTCATACATTAAGATATATAGTCACCAGCTACTCATCTGAAACCCTAAGGCAAAACTGAAACTGTTGTCAGTCAGCCATTTCACTTTCAATTAAGAAGTATCTCTCAGACATCTCCAAAAAGCTACATTCTTTGATTGGAGTGGTTCAAAGACTAAATGAATGTCTGCAAAGTTGAATAGCAGCATTGCCGGGTCCAACAGTTTTCAGACATAACATTATCCTATGGAATCAAGTTTGTTTGAACTCTTATTGACAAAATAACTTTTTAACAATATTCCTTTATCAATCAAAATATTTTCTCAAATTTAAGAAATACAGTCTTGAGATTTATAACCATAAACTGTTATATGTGACTTTTTACTGTTAAAAGAAAAACTATTACAAATTCTTGCTCATACTAAAAAATCTAGAAATATTCTGAACAAGAATAACTTTTAAGCCTGATTTTATTTAAAAAGGATCATTGGGTCAAAAGATTCTCTTCCTTCAAAACAAAAAGAATGAGTAACATTTTTATTAAAAGTGAAAAACCAAAAAAAAAGTGAAAAACTCAAATGTAATCTTTCATTCCCACTGTTACAAATTTATGTAGTATAATCAACATACATAGCCTGAGTTAAAGTCATATTTCAATGAAAATTTTCTAAGGTTATTTAAACTGTAGCATTAAAATACAAGCAGAGGCTTTTCTAGTGATGTTTTGTGTTACATTACTTCCTCCCGTATTTCTCCAAAAGACCTGAATGATTTTTTGGTTATATACTACGTTACATACATCAGAATAATTTCTCTTTAACGAACCCATGTGATTTTTTTCTTGCTCCCTAAAATAGCACTACACATTTTTTTCTCAATTAACCAAAATAAATTCTGTAAAGAGCTAAACTGTAATTGACTGTGATCAGAGTAAAATCATTTACTATGCAAATGTACATCACAGTTTAGAACCATCACTAAAAACTTTCTATTCTTTCAAATCACTGGTATCAATGAACATAAAACTAATCCTACCAACCCACAAGAGATTTGTGTTTACTGTAAAGCCTCAAATCTCAACTAGATCCTTGGTCCAAGAAAGCCTACCTTTATAATGATTTTTCTTACAAGTAATACAGTGACATCAACTAATGCTTTCAGATCCTACAAGTTTCTTTAAATCGTTTATTTTGAAAATACACAAACTGATCTTATTCTATTAAAGAAACTTCATTAATTCTAATCAAACAAATTTCACTCAAGAGGAAAGTGTAGTTGAATCGAGAACTTTATTAGAGGGGAAATATTCAAATAGAATAATTAGAAGCAGGAATTGAATTATCTGTTTTCCGTTATAGCCCATGCTATCAAAATATAATTCAAAAGCAGAATTTTCAATTTTTCTCAAAAGTTGCCTACTACAGGGAAGCTATTTTAACAACAAAAATGAAAATACATTTTAGAAATTCCAGACGAAATATATTATAAAGTTAGCATAAGGAGTATGAAAAACACCTTGTAACTTGTTTTGTAACACCAATGTCCAGATAGGAAAACTAGATGTCCTCTCCCCAAGTATATCTGATAAGATTCCTACAGGGACACCAGTAAAACAAGTAAAGTTAATATTCCAAAACCAAAATACAAGTTAATTATAGCACCTCATATTCCAAGATATTAATCCAAGGACACCTGGCAATTAACTGAAAGAATTATGAGAAAAGTTTACAACTGAATACTACCATGGGGACGCTTCAGTTATAAGACAAAATTACAAGCAGTAACAATCCTTTACACGTGTATAGTACCTGATGATTTCCAGCGTACTTTATGATAAAACAATCTGTAAAGTTGTGCTTTCTCGTTCTCTGTACTAAATTAGCACACGCTCTAACTACTTTCGTCCTAGAGTTCATAAATCAACTATATTAATTACGACAGAGTGCGCAGAACGGTAAGGCAGCACCTCGAATCTTACTATCATTATGGCTGATACTTTATTCAGAAATGTTCCGTTACGACCCTTAAAACTCTCCTTCATATGGTCTTTGAAATCTAAGCCTTTGAAATCTAAGCGGGACAGGTAGACAGACATTCCTGGGCTCCTAACTCTGGGGGAGGAGAATTCCTGCCGGGATGGGCGGTGAAGAGGCGATTGGTTCAAACCTACCCTTCGCAGGCAGGGAGCTGGTTCCACCTGTCCTACAGCACGAGCCCGTCTACGCTACAGAACGAAGGACAGGCATTCTCAATACTTTATCCAGCTCTCCTTTTCCTAAGAGAACAATCAATAAAGGCTTCCTAAGAGATTACTACGGTTCTCCCAAAACTCCCAGAAAAACAAAGATTCACATTCCGTTCTGGATAATCTAGGTGCTCGATAAACCCCAACACGCAGTCATTTAGCCAGGGGACGGAGTGGAGGACATCAGAATATCCAAGGTGGGGGTGAATGACTTCCCAAAGAACTAGGCGAACTCTGAAGTTCTGCGGGTAAAACGCGGTTAAGTTTCCCAGGAGATGCTACATTCCAGGGAAGGTGCGGAATTCAGAATGTGAAAAAGCGAAATCGGGGGCAAATGAGGAGAGATCCAGAAGTCGCCGGGTGTAGACAGGGAAAGGGGGCTGCGCTGAAGGGCCACTGGGCTGGCTGGCCCCAAGGGCAGAGGTGCCCGACGGGTCAGACCCGTGCGGCTGGCTAGGACCCCAGCACTCGGCCGCGCGACCGGCTCCTCGGCTAGGTTTCAAACCGCCGCCCCCGGGAGGCGCTCAGCCGATTGGAAGTTCCACAACGACCGTCACCAGCCCAGGGCCGGAGCGGCAACTCCTCGGCAAAGCTCTCCCAGCCCTCCGCGTCTCCCCAAGACACCAGATCCCACAAACTCCACCTCCAACCGAGGTCCCAACTCGAGTCCCGCCGCCAGCTCCAAGCTCGCGGAAGGCGCCCTCTGGGACGGGACCGACGCCCCCCGACTGGGCTGCGCCGCGGGAGTTCGAGGGGCGCGACGGGGCCGCGCGGGGGGCGGGCAGCACCCGCCTCCCTCAGTCCGCGCTGGGACGCGGCCCCGCGACCACCTCCGCCTCGCCCCTCCGGAACGGCCCGACCCGGCTCCGACCCACCCATCCCGCGCGGTCGCGGGCAGGGCGAGGACCCAAGCGAGCCTACTCCCCCCGCCCCTGCTCTTACCCATCTTTCCGCCTCGCCTTGTAGACGTGCCCGTAGGTGCCGCGTCCCACTTTGCACCCTTCGTACTCAAACAAATCCTCCACCCGCTCCCGCTCCGCCGCCAGCTTCGCCTTGAAATCATAATCCATTGTCTGCTTTCCCCATAGAGGCACCGGGACGCGGGGGCCGCCGCCGCTCAGTCCCTCCTCCTCCTCCCCCCGCGACCGCCGCTCCACTTCTCCAACAGCCGCCTCTCGGGCGCGCGCGCGCCGCCCGCCGCCCGCGGTCCGCCTTCAGCAAGGGACTCCTCGGCGGCCGCGGCAGCCACCTCCTCCACCACCTCCTCCTCCTCCTCCTCCGCGGCGGCGGCGGCGGCGGCTCCCGCAAGCAACCCCAGTCCCGCCTCCCCCCTTCATTTCCTTGTTTTGGAACCTGGTGGGCCGCGCCGCGGCTTCCTCGAGCTCATTAACGAACCATCCCGCCCACCCCGAGGTCGCGGGGGCTCCTGGGAAACGTAGTTCCAAGGCCTACAGGAGAGGAAGAGTTTTGCCACCAAAAGGAATACAGCACCCAGGTTGCTTTGGGCCGCCACAGCCCCGCCCCCACGAGGCGTGAACGCCTGCGCACTGGGGCCGCCCCTCCCCCCCAGGTAGCGCCGGACTGCCAGTTCCTGTGAAGGTGGAAAGCTCAAAGTTGCAGTATTCTGTCTGCGAGTCTGTAGGAGCTGGTGGAGAGAAGGCTCTTGTTCTGATGTGAGGCAGATATTCCACTATAACTGCTTTCAGGCGAGAAGGAGAGTGGAAAGTATTTGACAAGGGCTTTGCTCAGGAGTTTGCTCCAGCGGTTTGAGAGGCGAGGACTGTGGTTAGGGCAGTTGTACTGCAGATTGTTTGTTTTTTGTGGCAATTGGTCCGCCTTTTACCCCGCCCCCTCCCCCGTCCAACCGCTCATTGGCTGAGACTAGAGAATGACGTCCTCGTTGGTGCGTGGGTATCCCCAGGCTTTGGCTTCTTTCCCGCTCCGGATTGGTAATTGGGTGTGCTCGGTTGTTTCTGATAGGTTAATCTTTTTTCTTTACGATGCAAAAACCGTATTTCAAAAGCTGAACCATCAGCGGTTTCCTAGTCCTAGCGTCGGTCTGAGGAGAACTTCTGCGCCGTAGCAGCCAATCATCCTTTTCCTCGCGCTCAAGTCATGGTCTCCTCCTACCATATGCGGTTCCCACAGCCAAGCTTTGGCCATCTGTCTAAGGACAGTTAAAGTGCCAGGAGGATGCATCGTTTTAAAAACAATCATCAGGTTTGGATTGTAAAAGGTTTTTTATGGTCTATGCATAATGATGACATTCTCCTAGAATGTTTAAGGAAGTCTCCTTAAGGTGAACATTGATTCATTTAATTATTAAATGCTTTAATGCTTTATTAACTTATTAAGTGCTTAACGTGTCAGATGCTTGGAATACAATCTTAAACATGATTGCTAGGATAGGACTAATATACCACATTTAGTGGGAGCACAAAGGAAGAAATTTATCTAAAGTGGTAAGAAAAGTTAATAGTGACCTACCTGCTATGTTTTGGAAGAAACCTGGAAAACTTGATGGGGAGAGGGGGATGGAGATCATTTATTTACT
Source organism: Ailurus styani (assembly GCA_002007465.1). NCBI lineage: Eukaryota > Metazoa > Chordata > Mammalia > Carnivora > Ailuridae > Ailurus > Ailurus styani. The sequence continues at coordinate 5,354,569 of LNAC01000039.1, forward strand.
ACAGAGTAAATTTCTTGGGAAACTTCTCAGATCTTGAAGTCAATCAAAAAGTATCTGAGTATCTGAGTTTCTCTTATTTCCAGGAACCGTGATAAGCGCCAGAGATACCAGATGAAAATTGGTCTTTTTCCATCCTTGGAACTAAAACTTATTGAAGTAATAAACATGCAGGCAAATTAAAAATAAACTGTGTGGGTACAAAGAACAATGGTAGAATAGGAGGACTTCTAGAGGAGTTGGGCTGGGCTTGGGAGGTGGGCAAGTAGCAGGAAATTATTTAAGGCAGGATGGTAAATACATATATCATGAGAGAACATGATATATTCTGAGAAATGCGACTAGTTTGAATGTTACAGATTAAAGCAGGGAAAGGGAATATCTAAAAAGAGGTTAGGCAGATAAGAAGAGGTCAGATTATGAAGAGCAATATATATATATGTCAAGTAAAAGTTTTAGATTTCATCATTCTATGGGCAATAGGAAGCTATTAAAGACTCTTGAGCTAAAGAGTATTATAATCAGTGCTGTGTATTCAAAAACTCCTCCTGATAACAGTATTCAGGATAGATTGGAAGAAGGTGAGAACAGTAGAGAAGCTATTGCCTTAGGGTGCCTGGCTAGCTTCCCAAGTTGGTAGAGCATGTGACTCTTGATTTTAGGGTCTTGAGTTCAAGCCCCATGTTCAGCATGAGGCCTATTTAAAAAAAAAAAAAAAGGAGCAGCAGCAGTAGCTGCAGCTATTGCCTTAATACTTATAATATATAGGGATCTGAACCATGGATTGGCAATGCTGATCATGAGAAAAAGACAGATACCAGAATCATTTATGAATCAAATTCAACAGAACCTAGTGGTTCATTAACTGTGGGTTTAAGGGAGAGAGAATAATCCAAAATGACTTACAGGGTTTTGACTTTAACAGTAGGGTAAATAAAAGAATAGGAGCAATTTTTTAAGAGAAAAATTCTAAGTGTGGCTAGAGGACGTTGAAACTGAAATGCTTGTGGGGCATCAAGATAGAAATAACAAGTAAGTTGAATTTAAATAAAAAATTTAAAAAAATAAAACAGATGAATATTTTTACCTCCTGACAAGAAATCTGGCCTAAATCTATAGATATGAAAATCATCAGTGTAGAGTATGGAGAATATTTTTTGGTTGGTTGCTGTTCTTAACTATGGAGTTTTGCATTCATTTTATCCTCAAAATAGCTCTATTAGGTTTGTTGATTTATTATTAGTTTACATATGAACAAGCTGAGACAGCTAGTAAATTGCGGAGCCAGGGCTTAATGAGTCTGTACTTAGAAGTACATGAAAAGTGGGAAAATGTGTAATTAAAAAATCAAATATAGATTATGACAAGGTTAACTTAAAAAATCAGAAAGTTTGGGGCGCCTGGGTGGCTCAGTCTGTGTGTCTGCCTTCCGCTCAGGTGGTGATCCCAAGATCCTGGGATCGAGCCCCACATCAGACTCCTTGCTCAGCAGGGATCCTGCTTCTCCCTCTCCCACTCCCCCTGCTTGTATTCCCTCTCTCACTGTCTCTCTCTCTCTCTCTGTGTCAAATAAATAAAATTTTTTTAAAAGAAAATCAGAAAGTTTTACCATACTCTGTGTTACTAAGGATATGAGGAAATAGTCTTCTACATTGCTAGTGAAAGTACACATTCACAAAATATATACCAATATATACATTAGATTTTGATCTTGGCAGCATCTATCAAAATTACACAGTAGTTTCCAAAAAAATAATAATAAAACATAGTAGTACCACTCCTTGTGGTAGATGCTGTGATGTGCCTCCCAGAATGGATAAAAAAAGTATGCCACATCCAACAGTGGATTATTATGCAGCCCTAAAAATATATGAAAGCTCTGAACTATTCCTCTCAGATCTCTTCCCTGCAGGAAGGCTCCATCTAGTAAGCCCTGAATCTACCAATGCATTTGCAATGAGGCCACGCTCCCCATGGACTGCTCCCAGCCGATGACTGAGCATAGCAGGATGTTCAGGCAGGTCCATTCCTGCAGGATGCAGGATTCCTCTGAGGTGTGACTTTGTCTTAAGGAATCCCCAGGTTTAAGCCTGTCTGAAACTTTCTTAGAACTGTGTTGCAGTCTGAGTCACTAACTACCCCAACCCTTCTAACTTCCCCCCACCCCCGCTTCACGAGGCTCAGATCAGCATCACTATCTGATTGTCTCCAGCTCCTTTTTCTCCCTCACAGGCATTTCCTCCAGTAAGTCTCTTCCATATCTAATCCCATCTTGGCATCTGCTTTTGAGAGCACTTTAACAGTGAGGAAATTGTTTAGGCACTGATATGAAAAGACCTCCAAGATACATTTTTAACTGGAAAAAAAAAAAGCAAGGATCAGAAGAGTGTCTGTAATATGCTAAAATTTTCATACAAAAGGAAAAATACATATTTGCTTGTATATGCGTAGACTGATCTCTAAAAAGACCACAAAAATCATTTGCTCAGAGAAGGTAAATGACTTGAGAATCAGGGATAGGGGAGAGAATTTGTACTGTATGCATTTTTGAATTTTGATTCATAAATGTTGCCTTTTCAAAAGGTGAATAAATATAATTTAAATGAAATAAAAAGTAGGGGCACCGGGAGGGCTCAGTCGGTTAAGTGGCTGACTCTTGATTTCAGCTGAGATCATGCTCTGGGTTGTGAAACTGAGCCCCACCTGAAGCCCCACTTCTGACTCCCTGCTCGGTGGGGAGTCGGCTTGAGATTCTCCCTCTGTCCCCTCTTGTGCCTGTGTGTGTGTGTGTGCACAAGCACGTGCACGCACTCCTCTCCCTCCCTCTCTGTCAAATAAATACATAAATCTTAAAAAAAAAAACAGTAGGAGCTTGGCTAAGAAAGAAGATAGAATTGAACCTACTATAGTCAGAAGTTCAGAATTTGGTTTTGTTATTAGTTTGTTTTTAATAGAAGGAAGATTTTCATATACTGAAGGGAAAGAACTGGTAGAGAAAGAAAAGGTGAAAATATGGGAAATATTGGGGCTAAAATATGGAGCTTCTAGGGGACAAAACCAAAACAAAGGTAGCTTCACACGGAAAGGGAGAAATCTTCAGAAGGTGAGTGGGGAGAGTAAGACTAGGCCCCTATGAAGAAAGGGGAATTGAAGAACTGAGAGATTCCCAGCCTCATTATAATAAAAGTAATAATTTCTATATAACATGGGAAGCATGATCAAATGCAGAGGAAAAAAAGCAATGGGGCTTGAGCAGGGAACTTGAAGAAGGAATGATGGCTTTGGCATTTTTTTTTTTTTTTTGCAAGTAAGCAGAGTGAGAATGAAAGTTAACATTTATTGAATCCTAGGCATTTTGTATAAGTTAGCTAATATGATCCTTACAACCATTCTATGAGGAAGATATGTATTATCTCCATTTTGCAGATTAAAAAAACCCTGAGGCTCTAGGAAGATAAATTATAGAGTGTTACAGTTACTGATAGGATTTAATCCCAGGTTTCTATGACAATAGAGGACAATACTGTCAAGTATTAACAGGGCCATTTATCAAGATCAAATGATTCTACTGAAACATTCCATTCTCTTTTTCTTAAACTCTACTTTGTATATGTTAAAATTACTACCTCTACTTTCTTTTTCTTCATATTTGGTTGATAATCGGTCATCTGTTTCCACTTTCTCAGTGCACGGAATAGTCATAGGGCTATGAAGTATAGAGATTGTAGCATTGCCACAGGCATTGAGATGTTCATTGTCTTAGTATGTTAAAGAGGCCTTCCTTGCCTTTGCTCTTCCACTCAAACAGCAACAGTTCTCTGGCCAATCAGATTTCAGAGCATTAATTACCATGCAAATACCTGTAACTCTTCTGGAAGGCATATTCAGACTATTTAAACATTCATTAAAAGTCTGAGAACAAGGTTCCATTTAATAAGGATGGTCTAAGCTAAAAAACTTGTAGAGAAACAGATTCTGGTTATCTTTAGTACACAGTCAATGTCAGGGAAGCTGAGGAAGAGGATTGAGGGGTTATGAATCAGACCTCTTGCGTTGCATGGGTGGTTCAGTCGGTTAAGCTTCTGACTCTTGATTTTGCCTCAGGTCATGATCTCAGGGTCATGAAATAGACCCCCCAGGTCAGGGTCTGTGCTCACTGTGGAGTCTGCTTGAGATTCTCTTATCCCTCTCCCTCTGCCCCTCCCCCCGCTTGCATGTGGGGACTCTCTAAATAAATAAATAAATAAATAAATAAATAAATAAATAAAATCTTTAAAAAAATAATTAGACCTCTTCCAGCTAGAACCCCTTCCTGCTAGAACTCCCAAACTAAGGGAGGGATGCCCACCCGCTGCTGACAGGGCGTGGGGAAGAGCTGAAGGCCTCTGTCAGTTTAAGGCTGCTGTAACAAATTGCCACAGGCTGGGTAGCTTAAAAGAACAGGAATTTTTCCACTCACAATTCTGGAATCCAGAAGTCAAGGTATAGCAAGGTTGGTGCCTTCTGGGAGAATCTACTGCATGCCTCCCTCCTAGTTTGGTGGCTCTCAGTAGTCCTTGGCTTACCTTGGCTTGTGGTAACATAACTCCAATCTCTGCCTCTATCTTCACATGGCCATCTTCCATTAGTCATACTGGATTTAGGCCCTGCCCTAATCCTCATGGTACAAGTTACAACCTCATTGTAACTTCTGGACATCTACAAAGATCTTATTTCTAAATACGATCATATTCTCAAGTTCCAGGTTGGCATGAATTTTGGGGGAACACTATTCAACCAGGAACCGTGCTCAGTTTTGACTGTCACTGAATGAGGGGCCATCCTGAAAAAAAAGGAAGAAAATTATCTTTTCCCTCATCCCACACAATATTCAGTGGGAATGGGAGGGCATCACCAGACTGAGCTTTCTTATTTATATTTTTCTTTTCTTAAAGGAGAGTCTAGGGCCACCTGGGTAGCTCAATCAGTGAAGAATCTGACTCCTAATTTAGGTTCAGGTCGTGATCCCAAGGTCTTGGGATCTAGCCACATGTAGGGAGCCTACTTCTCCCTCTGCCCTTCCCCCTGCTCTTATAAGCACATGCTCTCTTTCTCTCTCTCACATGCTCTCTGTCTCTCTCTCTCAAATAAATAAAATCTTTTAAAAAATAAATAAACAGGGGCGCCTGGATGGCTCAGTCGTTAAGCATCTACCTTTGGCTCAGGTCATGATCCCAGGGTGCCTGCTCAGCAGGAAGCCTGCTTCTCCTTCTCCCACTCCCCTGGCTTGTGTTCCCTTTCTTTCTGTGTCTCTCTCTGTCAAATAAATAAATAAAATCTTTAAAAAAAATTTTTTAAATAAACAAAAAAGAGAGTCTAACTACAAGAATATTGTTAAAACACTCCCTCTCCATCTTTTAGCTGTGTTTCTCTGCTCTGAGGACAAAGACATGTCATGGTGAATGAATCTGATCTTTAAAAATTAGCCTTGTAAGGATGCCTAAGTAGCTCAGTCAGTAGAGCATGCAACTCTTGATTTCAGGATCTCAGGGTCATGAGCTCAAGGCCTATGTTGGGTGTGGAGCCTACTTAAAAAAAAAAGTAGCCTTGTAAACAGATTACAAGATCTTCTTGTTCTTGTTATTATCATTTTTTAGTGGATCAAGTATGGGAAGATACAGGATTTTTCAAATATACAGGAACTACAGTGTGCTACAAAATACCAATGATAGTTCTATTCAGCTGATGCTTATCTCAAAGAGAGCTGGAGACATTTTTGTTTTTCATTCAAAAAAGAAAAAATTTCCAAGTAAGATCAAGGCTTCATAGTTATCTTATTTGTCTTTTGGCTTACTATATTTTCAGGAAAACAGAGAGAAAAAGAAATAGGAAGTTCACAAATATGACTTTGCCCACTATCTTCATTCTTTAAATTTTTTAGCTCCAATACAGCACAAACCATTCTCTGATATCTGAATGTAGCCTGCCCTGGGATCTAAGCAAAAAACAAATAAATGATAATCACACAGAAATTAATAAAGCCTAAATCACATGCCAATAAGGAATTTGAAAAGTTTGGCCTACACATTAAAAAACTGAGTTCATTTGACACAGGTAGAGAACCACAGTGAAAGAAAAAAGCGATGGTTTCATCCATTTGCTCAATTCAGAAGGAAAGGCAGGTGTGCCCCACTTCTAATGAATTAGTCATGAGAACTAAGCTGCACATCTTGCAAATCAGGTTCAGTGCATATGTGATAGAAGGAGTGATCAAAATCATGACTATTTTTTCATGCTTAAACCCTTAGTCATGACCAGTTATAAGCTATGTGGAAGTCAAATTTGAATATGGAGATAAAATTTCTCTTACCACAGTCTACACTAGGTCAGGAAATTTTATTGAAGAGATTTACCAAGTTGTTTCTTCATGGCTCAAGGCTCAACTCAGGATCATCTTCAGGAAATCTTCTATGGCCTCCCCAGACTAGGTTGGGTGCCCCTCTCCATGTTGGTAACACCTGCGAGACATCTTTACATTTTCTTACCTTAAGCATATCATGTTTACCTTTCTTCCCAGACAGGCTGTGAGCTCCTCGGTGAGCAAAGATTAGATTGGTTGCTTTCCAAACTATATGTTTGATTATTTTTTGGCTTGGAATATACAATTCCAAGTTAAAAATGAAATTTCCTCAGAACCCTGAAGGCATACCCCCACTATTTTCTAACAATCAGTGGTTCAACTGTATTAGAAATCTGTCTTGTAATGCCTATGTGACTCAGTCGGTTGGTCTTCTGCCCTCGGCTCAGGTCATGATCCCAGGGTCCTGGGATCGAGTCCTGCATTTGACTTCTTGTTTGGTGTGGAGCCTGCTTCTCCCTCTGCCTGACACTCCCCCTGTCTATGCTTGCTCTCTCTCTCTCTCTCTGACAAATAAGTGAATAAATAAAATCTTTAAAAAAAAAAGAGTATGGTACATAAACAATGAATCTTGGATCACTGAAAAAATAGAATAAATTAAATGTAAAATGGGGGGAAAGGAAAAGAAATCTGTTTTGCCCCCCTACTTTAAAAATATTATTGTTTTTTTTTTAAGATTTATTTATTTATTTGACAGAGAGAGAGATCGCAAGTAGGCAGAGAGAGAGGAGGAAGCAGGCTCCCCGCCGAGCAGGGAGCCCGATATGGGCCTCGATCCCAGGACCCTGAGATCATGACCTGAGCTGAAGGCCGAGGCTTTAGTCCACTGAGCCACACAGGCGCCCTAAAAAAATTATTGTTTTAAAGATTTATTTATTTGAGACAGAGTGCATGAGCTGGGGCGGGGAAGGGCTGAGGGAGAGGGAGAGGAAGAGAATCTTTAACCCTGCTGGACATGGAGCCACACCACTGATCTCATGACCCTGAGATCACCGCTTGAGCTGAAATCAAGAGTCGGACACTCAACTAAATGAACCACCCAGGTGTCACATCCCAAAAAAGATTTATTTCTAAATAATCTCTATAACCAATGTGGGGCTCGAACTTACAACCCTGAGATCAAGAGTTGCATGTTCTATTGACTGAGCCACTCCGGTGCCCCTAGGATCTATTCTTAATCATGGAAATAGAATATTTCAGGATGTGTCTGGGTATGGGTATTTTGAATGCATTTTGCTCTCTTATTTTCTCTTTGATTTTCCGTTGTCCTCTTCGCTATCATCACATCACCACTCCTTTTTACACCCTTTTGAGGACTCTCACTGACTCTCATGTTGGACCTCTTAGATTGATTTTTTAAACTAATCTGTACGCCCAGTGTGGGACTCAAACTCATAACCCTGAGATCAAGAATTGCAAACTCTTCTGACTGAGCCAGCCAGGTACCATCTTAGATTGATTCTTAATGCTTCTTAATCAGTTCTTTATTTTTCTATCCTCTGAGAAGCTAATACTTATATTAGGGGTCTTAGCATTTGTCTTAGAGAACAGCACTCCAGTTTTCTGCTTGGTGCTAAATGTCTGATGCCTTTGGTCTGACAGTATTTTGCCCATATGAAGGATGGACCAGATACGGGAAAGTCAACTATTCCATATGCAGTTCTTCAATTAGCATCCCAACTCTAATGTCTATTGCTGTATTTCCTTGTATGCCAACTCCAGCAGCACCAACACTTAGAGGTTTGTGGCAGACCACCTGCATCTCTCCAGCCTTGTAAATGAGGCCTATAGATTCCTCATTCCTTGTATCAGAATAGTCTTATAGAAATGTTATAGGGGCCTGGCTGGCTCAGGCAGTGGAGCATGCAACTCTTGATCTCAGGGTTGTAAGTTCAAGCCCCACCGCCTGGGTATAGAGATCACTTAAAAAGAAATCTTTAAAAAAAAGAGGTTTAGGGCGCCTGGGTGGCTCAGTGGGTTAAAGCCTCTGCTTTCGGCTCAGGTCATGATCTCAGCGTCCTGGGATCAAGGCCCGCATCGGGCTCTCTGCTCAGCAGGGAGCCTGCTTCCTCCTCTTCCTGTCTCTCTGCCTGCCTGTCTGCCTACTTGTAATCTCTCTCTGTGTCAAATAAATAAATAAAATCTTTAAAAAATAAATAAAAAATAAATAAATAAATAAATAAATAAATAAATAAATAAAATTTTAAAAAAAGGTTTAAAAGCTCATTCTCTGGTCTCTTCACTACTACTTTATTCTTCTTTGTGCTTCTGAATCTATTTCATTGATGTCATAAGAGTGATAGGAAGGAAAAAAAAAAAGAGGGACAGGAAAGAAACATGTTTGCCACTCCCATCTTTAACTAGAAGCAAGAGTCCATACAAGGGCATAAGGCTATGTCTATTTTACGTACCAATAAATAACCAATGCCTAGCAGTTTATTCCATACACATTTAGTAATTTGTTAAATAAAAAAATGCTTCGGGTATCCAAAGAATTTATTTTTCTTTTGTATGACTTACCATCTACAGTAGCCAAGTGAATATGACAACAGAATTGGGGATGTAGCCCTCAGGTTTTTGTTTCTTTGTTTTGTTTTTGTGTTTTTAATAGACTTTATCTTTTAGAGCAGTTCTAGATTCACAGCAAAATTGAAAAGAAGGAACAGAGATTTCCCATGTACTTTCTGTCCCCACAAATGTGTAGCCTTCTCCATTATCAGAGGATATAGAACTAGTTTTAAGGATTCAGATACATTTAGAGAAATTAAAGATGATTTTATCCACGAGGAAAAAAAAAGTGCTTCAGGTAGCCTACCCAGCATGTGATATTTTATTAAAGATGATTACAATGTAAAATCTAAAACCAATAACAATGAGGTTTTCATATTCTATTACCTAAAAAATCAACATTGGTCTATCTTGAACTTGAATGTATCTTTTTCTCACACATTAATTTGTAACGTCACACATTAGTCATTTGGAAAATGTTTCCCAGAGTTATGCAGATCTGACAGATGTTTACACATTCCATGATCATAAAAATCATATTTGTTAACATCACCATGGATCTCATCAGGAAACTCTTTAAGAATTGGTAAGATATCAAGCTAACAATGTCAGGGAAGTTTTTCAAAATACTAATTTTTGCTTGAAAACTCAACTGTTATCATTGGTACAAATACCACCAACTCTTTTCCTTGAAGTAACAGTGTCACTTCATTCATTTCCTTTTTTTTTCTTTAAAGATTTTTTTTTTTAATTTAAAAAATTAAGTAAGCTCTACACCCAACATGGAACTCAAACTTACAATCCTGAGATCAAGAGTCACATGTTGTACTGACTGAACCAGCCAGGCGCCCCACTTCATTCATTTCTAAGAAAATGCCAAGTCCAAATAATCATAGTTTTTCAGGTAGCTGTTCTTTAAAGTAGAAATGATAGTCTGTGGGAAAAGGCGGCTACTTTAGCTCACGGTTCCAGTGATTACACAAGTGTTTTCCTCAAGACAACCATTGTACTTCAATATGCAGCAGAAGTGCTTTGTCAGACAAAGCACTTGTCACACGAAATATTAAAAAGATAGGTACTAGGGTCAAGATTTAATAAAGCTAATTTTATGCTTCATCAGGGACATTCCTATGCAGACTGGCATTTTCTTTATTGTGAATATGGCAGTGAAGAATACAAGGACTACTACAAGGACAGTTTGATGCCATTTTCTCATATATGTTGAGACACCAGCAATGTTACCACCATCGATTGCTTTTGCACCATTATTGAAACATCAACGCAGTTTAAAAAAAAAAGACAAAGTCTTACTATTACTATTACTATGAAAATAGTTTTAACCTTGTAGACTCCCAGAAAGGGCATTAGGGTTGCCCAGGAATCCATGCTTTAAGAACTGCTTGGTAAGTAGCTAGCGCCCTACCTACTAAGTTCCCAAGGGCTGCTCTAACAAGATATCGCATATTGGTTGGCCTTAAAGCAACAGAAATTTATTCTTAGAGATCTGGAGGCTAAAAGTTTAAAAGCAGGATGTCAGTAGGGCCACGTTCCCACAGATGTTTCTTCCACCTTCTGGTGGCCCCAGGCGTTCCTTGGTTTCTGGCAGCATAACTCCAATCTCTGCCCCCACCTGCACATGGCCTTCTCTGTGTGTTCTCCTCTTTTTTTTTTTTTGTTTTGCTTTGTTTTGTTTTGTTGTTGTTCTCCTCTTTTGTAAGCACACGAGTCATTGGATTTGGCACCCACTGTAATCTAGCATGAATTTATAGGGGAGGAAAAATTTTCCTTGACTCTCTTAGGATCTCTGGCTGGGTCTGAAAATAACTTTTACATGACACAGGAGAACTTCATAGAAAATGAAGTCTCATAGAAACAGACCTGAGATTTTTATGCTAGATTTGGTGAAGAGTAGACAGGATAAGTTAAAGAGATATGATATGTTAAATTAATGATAAGTTAAAGAGAGTAAGTGTAGTAACCTGAGGAAAGCTTAGCAAGGCCTGTCTTGTTCATATTCTTCTTAGGGTTCTTTATTTCCTTCAGAGATAAGGATACTCCTTTCCCCTGGGATATAGGGAGACCACCTCTCATGTGAGTGTTTTATGATCTCTTTCAGGGGATGAGAGGAAGTGATCGGGATGACTACGGCTTCTGCTGTTTTCTCCAACTCCTTCAGCTTAAAATACTCAATATGCCAAGGCGCCGTATTTTGGGGTAGTGTGTCCTAACTCCTATCAACCTCACCTTAACTAATTACATCTACAAAGAACCTATTTTCAAATAAGGTGACATTCTGAGGTTCTGGGTGGACATGAACTAAGGAGGACACCACTCGATTACTTGACTACTATACCCACCAATATTCCCTGCAGGAAGGTACACCCATCCCAGAGCTGCTATGAGTGCTGGCAGCTTAAAGTTCACAGCTGTCCTTTCTCTAGAATCTAGAGAACTGCACTTGACAGAGGGAACTGTTTCATCTAAGATGTTCATCCCCTCCCAGAGGCACCTCATAGTTTGCCTTCTTGCCTCAAGGCAGTACCTTTGTGGTGCAGGTCGTATACTAGAGGTCCCCTTGGGATAAGGCAGAATGAAGCTAGTTTCCAGCTGAGATGATAACCTGACTTAACTTCCCCCTACCCCATGCTACTTCCCTCACTTCCTTTCTTTTGAGAGCATAATCTAAAATAATTCCTGAATCACTTTTCACCTCTTCCAATTGGCAAATATATAATGATTGCTGCTTTTCACTGAAGATAAGGAAATTGGACAATGTTATACATTCTCAGTGGGAAGGTAAACTGATGTCATCTTTCTTAAATGCAGCTTGGCAATATGAATTTAAAAGTTCAAATATATATCCCCTTTAACCTAACAATTCCACTTTTGAGAACTCTTAGGGGCGCCTGGGTGGCTCAGTGGGTTAAAGCCTCTGCTTTTGGCTCAGGTCATGATCTCAGGGTCCTGGGATCGAGGCCCGCATCGGGCTCTCTGCTCAGCAGGGAGCCTGCTTCCCCCTCTCTCTCTGCCTGCCTCTCTGCCTCCTTGTGATCTCTCTCCCGCTGTGAAATAAATAAATAAAATCTTTAAAAAAAAAAAAAAGAGAACTCTTAGGAAAGTAATCCCAGGAAAGGGGGGGGGCAGTAATCCCAAGCAAGTGTGTAAAGATACAAAGACGAACATGACTTTGGTTTTTATGATTAAAAAAAAAATAAAAACAGTTTAAATATTGGTTAAATAAGTAATAGCATATCCCTTCAGTGGATTGCGCTACAGACATTTAAAAGAATGGTATAGATCTATTTTGTATAAACAGGGAGGGATGCCCATTTATATCACAGAGAAAAAAAATTTTTTTAATATTAAAAACAACACAATAGATTCTAAAAAAAAAACTTGCCAAAATATTCTTCATCTAGGACATCTGCCAGATATTTCTGATCATGCATTTTTTGTTTCAAACTATTAAGAAATTAGTAGAAATTCTATGCTATTTTTATTTTTAAATCATTATAGGGGCACCTGGCTGGCTTAATCAGTATAGTATTCAACTCTTGATCTCAAGGTCATGAGTTCAAACCCCCACATTGAGCATAGAGCTTACTTAAAAAAAAATCATTATAAAACATAAAACATCAACTGGCTTAAGTTTTGTTTTTTTTAATATATATACCTTCATTTATTTTACTGGGAATGAATCTAGTGGAAAGAGCAAGTTAGTATTTATGGGCTAAAAAAGTGTTGGTCCCTATTGGTAGGGGAAGAAAGAATATTTTCTTCCAGTTGCCTACATGCCTCCTATACAGGTTAGAAAAATTCTGGGTGACATTTTACCGTGCCTATAATTGATACATAAAATATTCCTCTGATTATATAAATTAAGTTTTCCAAGAATTATAGATAATCCATTTCTAGAGAGCTTATTGAGAAATTTTCTTTCAACCTCTGCTGCTTTTTAGTAATTAAGGAAGAAGAAAAAATTCTGCTTAGATTCCATTTATCTTGAGTCTTCAAGTATAAAGAACCAGAGACCCCTTAAAAGTCACATTTTCATTACTTAACAGCTACTTTCCAGTTGTACCATTAAAATACATCCCATTAAGCTGTTGGATGCTCTTTGGACAAAGACTCATGCAGCATGTTCCTCTTGGACCTTAATGCTGAGGAAATTGTCTCTGGAATAAGTTCTTATGTAATCTACTGAGTTTTCCTCTTTGGTATGGTGATAAGGAAGCTCTGTGTTACATTTCAAACTTGCCTATGGTAACTGTGATAGGCTACGTGGTAGGCATTTTTCTTATTCAACTTCCAGTGATTTTCATTTTTTTTAAATTTCTGTTTTAAACATTTTTGTATGTATCTCTTATAAACTGTATTTCATCACTTATGGAAACTTATAATTTATAGTTTACCTATTCATGAATGTTATTATTTTAATAACTGACATTCCTTATGGAACTATTAAAAACTATTTTCTACACACTTGAATGAGAGAGGGAAAAGTTATTCTCTCTAGGCAAGACATGAAAAAGGAAAGAAAACTATTACTGCATACCTACTATGTGACAGGTGCTGTCATAGGTACTCTTTAAATTTTCTCTTTTTATTCCTTTAACAATCTTGTGAAATAAGATTCTACATATAGAAATGTTAAGTGATTTGTTGAAGCTCACACTGTTATTCAGCAGTAGCCTCAAAGTCGGATTCTTAAAACCATGCTTTCTACATTGTATTACACTACCTCCAAATTTTATGACTGCTGGAGTCATCAGCAACAACTGTACCTTCTTCAAAACATTTTTCTAGGGCAGTCCTTCTCAAACATTAAGGCACAGGGCCACGTGGGTTGCTCAGTTGGTTAAACATCTGACTCTTGATTTTGGCCTGGGTCATGATCTCAGGGCTGTGGGACCCAGCCCTGCATCAGGTTCTGCACTCTGAGCTCATCAGCGAGTCTGCTTCTCTCCCTCTGCCCCTCTGCAAGTGTTCTCTCTCTCTCTCTCTCTCTCTCTCTCTCTCTCTCTCTCTCTCTCTAACTCAAATAAGCAAATAAATCTTAAAAAAAAAAGTATTAATGGACAACGGAACCACCTGGGAATCTTGTTAAAATGCAGATTATGGGTGCTTGGGTGGCTTAGTGGGTTAAAGCCTCTGCTTTCGGCTCAGGTCATGATCTCAGCGTCCTGGGATCGAGGCCAGCATCGGGCTCTCTGCTCGGCAGAGAGCCTGCTTCCTCCTCTCTCTCTGCCTGCCTCTCTCCCTATTTGTGATCTCTCTCTCTCTCTGTCAAATAAATAAATAAAATATTTTTAAAAAAATAAAAATAAAAAATAAAAAAAATAAAAAATAAAATGCAGATTATGATTCAGTAAGGCTGGAGAGGGGCCTAAGAATCTTCATTTCTAACTGTACCCATGTGATACTAATGCTGATGCTGTTGATCATGGGCTATACTTTGCGTAGCAAGTTTCCAGAGTCTGTTAACCCTAGAGTGATCCAAGGAGTTACTATATCAAAGCTATGAAATTGAATACCTGCAATATTTCTAAAGTTGCCAACAAAATAATCAATGTAACTGTGCAGTGACTGTATACAACATAGAGAATCCTGAGGCCTTGCTTCCTATGTATAGCACTCTTACGTGGCTATAACCCCCCAACCAGGTGGTTCTTTAGATAACTGGGGGGAAAATCCAGCTAACTAAGACACCTCATTTCCTAATCATGTTGGTTAAGTATATTCTTTCAAACCTGGCAGCCTTCTGGGTGAATTCAGCACGCATACAGGTGACTCATGATACCCTATGCTCCAATTATAATTACCTCCCTGCATTTCAGCCACCGTGGCAGTATAGGAGATTAGAGACACAGTATAGCCCTCTCATATGAATAATAATAATAATACTTCTTAAAAAAACAAAAAAAATCTATTGAAATACATTTCTGAGATACTAAAAAATTAAGGAATAACCAGAGGCCAAAAATCAAGTGAAAGTGGGAATATAGAGAGGTAAACAAGCACAAAAGGAAGATTTTATGAGGCTTGGAGGTGTCTTCTGAACTCTAGTGAGCTTGGACTAGAGTTCTAAATGACTACAAAGGATGGAGGAACAAGAGACAAACCCAAGATTCCAGCCAAGGTAGGGAGTCTAATAGGAGATCCTTAACCCACACAACATACTCCTACACAAACTAGAACACAAAGGTCTACACTTTTATCAAGCAAAAACCACCTGCCCTACACCACAGTATAGCAAGAAAACTTATTTGTCGTGATCTTGGTTCTAAATAGATGGGGGCATAAAGCTATCCTAATAATTGACCAAACACAATCATAGGTTCATGGCCCAATTCAAATGATCTATTGTTAGAAGACAATTCTTCATGAGTTGCTCAAGTTTCTACACATCTTATGAGCAGAGGCACTGACTCTTTGTGTTCCAGACTATCTTTTCAATGGTTTATGTAGTGAGCAGTCTTGGAAGATACTAATGTTGTTTCCCTCTGGACCAGAGGCAGGTTTGTGTACAGCCTTAGAAGATAGCCATAAAGTCTACCTGTGGAGAAAAAGGTAGGCATGCTTACTCCCCATTATAAAATATGCATGTTCTCTAAGTTCAGGGTTCCTTTCCCATGATGCAACCCACTGACTATATAGATGTCACCTGGCCTGCTTTGTATTGCCTCTGGGAATTAGATCTTGGGGAGCCAACATAAATGCTGAAACTCTGGCTTCCACTATTGCTTTGAGTAATAACCTGTCCTTGGTCTCTGACCCAAGAGTAGGGTGTCTTCTGCCAAAATCCATGCAATTAAAAGGGAAAAAACCCATGCAATTATGGTAGGCTAACTATGGCAGAGTAAAATCTCAAATCTTTCACAGTTCTTTTTTTTTTTTTTTTTTAGATTTTTTTTATTTTTATTTATTTCACAGAGGGAGAGAGATCACAAGGAGGCAGAGAGGCAGGCAGAGAGAGAGGGGGAAGCAGGCTCCCTGCTGAGCAGAGAGCCCGATGCGGGCCTCGATCCCAGGACCCTGAGATCATGACCTGAACCGAAAGCAGAGGCTTTAACCCACTGAGCCACCCAGGCGCCCTCTTTCACAGTTCTTAATGTATAGGCAGTACCACCAAACACCTTAGGCTTAGGGGTGCCTGGCTGGCTTTTGGTAGAGCACATGACTCTTGATCTGGGGGTCGTGAGTTCAAGCCCCACATTAGATGTAGAGCTCACCAAAAAAAAAAAAAAAGAAGAAGAAGAAGAAGAAGAAAAGAAAAAAAACCCTTATGGTGAAAATATATTTTAAATTGGTCTGTGGGCACCTGGGTGATTCAGTCCATTAAGCATCTGCCTTCAGCTTAGGTCATGATCCCAGAGTCCTAGGATTGAGTCCCACATTGGGTCCTTGAACAGCAGGGAATCTGCTTCTCCCTCTGATCCTCCCCCCATGCTCTCTCGCTCTCTCTCTCTCTCTCTCTCTCTCTTTCTCCCTCTCTCTCTCTCAAATAAATAAAATCTTTAAAAAATAATAATAATAATAAACTGGTCCTAAGTTGGTCATACCCCTAGGAAGCTAGTACAGGTCTCAATTTATGAGGGATTATGTCTGAATATACCCACTGCAAATTGAAAATATTGTAAGCTGAGTGCACCTGGGTGGCTTAGTGGGTTAAAGCCTCTGCCTTGGGCTCGGGTTGTGATCCCAGGGTCCTGGGATCAAGGCCCACAACGGGCTCCCTGCTCAGCGGGGAGCCTGCTCCCTCCTCTCTCTGCCTGCCTCTCTGCCTACGTGTGATCTCTCCCTCTCTCTGTCAAGTAAATAAATTTTTTTAAAAAATCTTAAAAAATATTGTAAGTTGAAAGCGCATTTAATAGACCTACCTAACTAGCCTACTCTAAACGTGCTCAGGTCCTTACATTAGCTAATAGTTGGGCAAAATCAACTAATACAATGTCTATTTTATAATGAATGTTGACTGTCTCATGTAATTTATTGAATACCGAAAGTGAAAACAATGATTGTATGGGTACAGAATGGTTTAGGCTTTTGTTGTTGTTTTTTAAAGATTGTATTTATTTTCAGAAAGAGAGGGAGGACAAGCAAGGGAGCAGCAGGCAGAGGGAGAAGCAGGCTTTCCACTGAGCAAGGAGCCCAATGTGAGACTTGATCCCAGAGCCCTGGGATCATGACCTGAGCGGACACAACCAGCTGAGCCACCCAGGCATTCCTGGTCTTAGGGGTTTTTTTGTTTTGTTTTGTTTTTTAATTTTTATGTTTTTATTTAAAGTACAATCTACCCCCACAATGTGGTGCTCAAATTCACATCCCTGAGATCAAGAGTGTCATGCTCAACCAACTGAGCCAACACCCCCAGAATAGTTTTTAAGTGTATTGGTTGCTTACCTGTGTGACTGGGTAGCTGAATGGGAGCTGCAGCTCACTGCCATTGTCTAGCGTCACAAGAGAGTGGGTACCACATATGACAAGCCAGGGAAAAGACCAAAATTCAAAACACAGTTTCTGTTGCATGCATATTACTTCTAATAAACTGACAGTGAAAGTCAAAAAAATCCTAAGTTGAACCATCAGTAAGTCAGTGACCATCTGTATAAACAAGAGAAGATCCTCCCTAGAAGAACTGAGACCTCAGACAGTTCCCATAGATAATGTACCAAGGAACCATGAGCTTTTCATCAGGTCATCAAACACATAATAAGGTACCATGAAACAGAATCAGTTTCACAAAAACTTCAGATACTAGAATTATTACTAGATACAGAATATAAAATAAGTATGTTTAATATGCTTAAAGAAGGAATGCCTGGGCGGCACAGTCATTAAGCATCTGCCTTTGACTCAGGTCATGATCCCTGGGATCGAGCCCTGCATCAGGCTCCCTGCTCGGCGGGAAGCCTGCTTCTCTCTCTCCTACTCCCCCTGCTTGTGTTCTCTCTCTCTCGCTGTGTCTCTCTCTGTCCAATAAATACAAAGAAAAATCTTAAAGAAAAAAAGAATAGTTTTAAAAAATACGTGCTTAAAGAAATAAAAGATGGAAAATTGGAGTAAGAAACAAGAGGCTGTTAAAAAAACGAACAGTCAAGTTTAACAAGGAACAAGATAAAACCTCTAAAAAAGAAATGTAATTGTTGAAGTGAAAAAATTTAATGGATGGGTTAAATAGCAGCAGAAATGTTGCTGCAGGGGTGCCTGGGTGGCTCAGTTGGTTAAGCATCCAATTCCTGATTTAGGCTCACGTCATGATCTCAGGGTTGTGGGATCAAGCCCCATGTCAGGTTCCAGCTTAGTGCAGAGTCTGCTTGAGATCCCCTACCTCTGCCCACCCCCACCCTGCTCACTCAGATGCTCTCTCTCAGATAAATACATAAATCTTAAAAAAAAAAAGAAAAGAAAAGAAAAGAAATGCTGCTGCAAAAAGAATGAGTACACTGGAAAATAGATCTGAAGAAATTACCCAGAATGTAGTACAGAGCAAATATGAAAGCAAAATTAGAAGCAATAATAAGGTAGAAGTAAAAGGTCTATATATGGGACGCCTGAGTGGCTCAATTGGTTAGGCGTCTGCCTTCAGCTCAGTCATGATCCCAGGCTCCTGGGATGAGTCCCGCATTGGGCTCCCTGCTCACCGAGGGGCCTGCTTCTCCCTCTGCCTCTGCCTTCCCTCTTGCTTGTACTCTGTCACTCTCTCTGTCAAATACATAAATAAAATCTGTTTTAAAAAAAAGTCTACATATGTTAAATCAGAGTTCTAGAAGAAGAGAAAGAATGAAGAGGCCATCTTAAAAGTTATAGTAATGGCCAAAAATGTTCCAGAATTGATGAAAGAGACTGTATTAGTTTCCCATCACTACTGTTACAAATTACCATAACAAATTACCATAACCATTACCATAATTTACAAATTTCAATCCTATCATTACTGTCACAAATTACCACAATTTATCATAACTTCTTACCATACCATAACATTACCATAACCAGAAAGAGACTGTTAGTTTCCTATCACTACTGCTACAAGTTACCATAATTTACAATTACCAATAACACAAATTTATCACTTTACAATTCTGTAGGTGAAAAGTCCAACTTAGGACTCATTGGGCTAAAATCAAGATGTTGGCAGACCTGCATTCCTTCCCGGAGTCTCTAGAAAAGGATCTGTTTCCTTGCCTTTTTCCAACTCCCAAAGGCAGCCTGAATTCCTTGGCGCATAGCCCTCTTCCTCTGTCTTCAAAACCAGCAAGAGCAGGTCAAATTTGTCTCACATCACATCATTTCTGACCTTCCTTCTGCCTCCCCCTTCTATATTTAATCCATCTTGTGATTATATAGGGCCCACTTAGATTATCCAAAATAATCTCCCTATTTTAAAGTCATCAGATTAACAATCTTTATTTCATCTGCAACCTTAATTCTTCTTTGTCATGTAACCTAACACATTCACAGGCTCTGAGGATTAGAACATGGACATCTTTGGGGAGTCATTGTTCCAAATACCATAATATCTACATGTCCCAGAATCCCGATCAATTTTTTTTAAGATTTTAAGTAATCTCTACACCCAGCATGGAGCTTGAACTCACAACCCCAAGATCAAGAGTCACATGCTCTACCATCTGAGACAGCCAGTGCCCCCAGTCAATTTTAAGCAGAATAAAAAGAATCCATATCTAGTCAAAATCTATACCTAGTCATGTCATAAGGAAACTGCAGAATGCCAACAACAAAGAGAAAATATGAAAACAGCCAGAGAGAAGAGAGATTTCCTACAAGTGGCAATAATTACGGTTGACTTAACAGCTACAACTGAAGTCAGAAGAAAGAAACAAAATATCTTCATTCTGTTGAGAAAAATTCAAGAAGTTTTTGCTAAAGACATTCATCAATCAACCATACTGGCCATTATGAATTGTAATTATAAATGGCACTCTTAATAGCCAAAGAGCCCAGCAAGTGTTAAGTACTTAGTAAGGGTTTAATATTTTTAACCACATTAAAGGAGAGAGGGAGGGAAGAAAGAGAAATGAAAGGACAGAATGCAATGTGATCAATTTTTAAAGTGACTATATCTAGGCAGACAGCCTCTTCTCCACTGTCTTGCCCGCTGCTCCCTTGTGGTATATTCAATAAACTTCTATCTCCTTTAAAATAAATAAATAAAGTGAATATATCTAAAATGAATTATACTTTGCTATTAATCCTTTCAATTCATTCAGCCTGTGGATAACAAGATAAGTTTTATTGTTATCATGGCCTTTTGAAAATAGCTCTGCAAAATACAAAGAGGCTTTTTTTAAAATTCATAAGTTATTCATCTGTTTCTATATTCGAACCTCAGATTTTTTTAAAAGTTTTATGAGGAGTTCTGAAATTGGATTTTATAAATTTACTTTGAAACATGACTGTTTATGCCCGAGGTTTTTTTGAAATTAAAAACAGTTGGAAAATATAATTTTGATTTTCTCTAAGCAAAGTTTTTTTAAAATTTAGTTTAACATTTTTATAATATCTGTATTAAAGCTACCTGATTTCTCACAGAATCACTGAATGTGAAGGTTTTCCCTCTCTACCCCTGTTGCCCCTCCATTTATCTTTCACAAACATTACCCCCCCAATAAATCTATTGCACTCCTAATTCCTTTTTTTTTTAAGATCTTATTTATTTATTTGACAGAGAGAGAGAGAGAGAGAGAGATCACAAGTAGACAGAGAGGCAGGTAGAGAGAGGGGAAAGCAGTCTCCCCGCTGAGCAGGGAGCCTGACGCGGGGCTTGATTCCAGGACCCTAAGATCATGACCTGAGCCCAAGGCAGACGCTTAACTATCTGAGCCACCCAAGTGCCCCTCCTAATTTCTTCTTGACAGCTACTCCTTGGAAGACCCAGGCTTCACAGGCACTGACCCTATTTTCTTTATATAGTAAACAGACTCTCAAGAAGAGAATTTGGAGATTGGGTTGTTCACCTAGTACAGCACAAACAAAATGAAATTAGGATGCTAATAATCCACACAGGACTGCTTCGTGGGCTTAAGGGCCTCACATTCAGAAAGGCATCATACTTAATTTTATCTTGGAACTTACGTTTTATAAGTGAAGCTCAATAGGGCAATGAAGCATTCTTACGAGCAGCCGAAATACACTGGGAGGGAAAGAGGCAGCACATGCAGACAAGGGTTGAGACCCCACAGCACAGCAGGTAGCCTGGGTATTGCCCAGTGCTGCCCCCACCTTTGCCTGGGCCGGGGTCCAGGTCCAGCTGGTGTTGGTGGTGATGGCAGCTGCGGCACAAGCAGTAGAGGTGGTGGCCACTGCCCAAATACTGATTCTCTGGCCTGAGTCCCCCGCACTCTGGCAAGAAACACTGTCAACACATTATTACAAAAAGAAAGTGTGCACGTGGATATTGTAATAAGTCATTTCAGAGAGTTATCAAAATTCTTGAGTTTAAATTCCAGAGGTTTAAAAACAACAGTATTGCAAAGCCAGTATTCATGGCTTTTACAGATAATTTAAAGATTGTCACATGTAATGGAAAAGAACACTATTTTCTTTTTTTTTTTAAAGGCTTTATTTATTTATTTGACAGAGAGAGAGAGAGATCACAAGTAGGCAGAGAGGCAGGCAGAGGGAGAGGGGGAAGCAGGCTCCCTGCTGAGCAGGGAGCCCAATGCGGGGCTCGATCGCAGGACTCTGAGATCATGACCTGAGCTGAAGGCAGAGGCTTTACCCACTGAACCACCCAGGCACCCCAAGAACACTATTTTCATATGAAGCTGTAGGTGGGCACATTGAGAAGGAAGAGAATTTGAAAATTAATTTTTCCTTTAATTGGATACACCATAATGGGATGCATAAATAACCATCTTGAGTTATTTACAAATCACAAAGCCACTTTAAATTTCTTGTATGACTGTTACAAAATTACTGGAAATGTCAGAAGAAACATTAAAATGCCATTGCCTAAATTTACATTTACAATTAAATTCAAGCTTACAAGAAGCTGATATATATGTAGAATTAAATCTATTTTTTTTAAGTTTATTTATTTTTTTTAGTAACCCCTACACCTGGGGCACCTGGCTGGTTCAGTCAGAAGAACCTGCAACTCTAAATCTCAGGGTTGTGAGTTCAAGCCCCATGCTGGGTGTAGAGATTACCTAAAAATATAAATTAAAAAAAACTTTGAAAAAAATTACTACACCCAATGTGGGGCTGGAACTCTCAGCCTCGAGATCAAGAGTCACATGTTATTCTGATAGAGCCAGCCAGGTGCCCCTTAAATCTTTTTTAGAAAAATTATTTCATGTGAATCATTAGCTCTAGGTGAACTAAAATATACATTTCATGGGTGCCTGGCTGAGTCAGTTAGAGCAGCATGTGACTCTTGATCTTGGGGTTGTGAGTTCAAGGCCGTCACTGAGCATGGAGCCTAAATATATATATATATATATATATATATGTTTTATATATATAAACACACATATATATGTGTATATATATACATATATAATGTATGTAACACAAGTTATATGTTATATTTTCAGTGTAAGTTATCAGAAAATTACCCCACTGTTGTCAAAGTCTATGAAATACTCTTAATAGCTCCAGTAACAGTTGCATCAGCAGAAAGATCCTTCTTGAAATTTAAAATTACCAAAAATTATTTGCAGTCTGACATTTGCCAAGACCACCTGATGTTACTTTCAATTATATTGATTAAAAATGAAGTTGCTAAAAGTATAAATTTTGATGACCTAATGAATAAATTTGCAGGCTAACACGCCAGAAAAATCTTATGATCAATCAAGATATCACGTTAGTTAAGTATTATTTATTTAAAATTATGACACCTTGGGCGTCTGGGTGGCTCAGGGGGTTAAAGCCTCTGCCTTCGGCTCAGGTCATGATCTCAGGGTCCTGGGATCGAGGTCCACATCAGGCTCTCTCTGCTCAGCAAGGAGCCTGCTTCCTCCTCTCTCTCTGCCTGCCTCTCTGCCTGCTTCTGATCTCTCTCTCTCTGTCAAATAAATAAATAAAATCTTTAAAAAAATAAAAAAATAAAATAAAATTATGACACCAAAAATACATTTTTATAATTAGTAAGTTTATGTTGTTACTCGTGTGTCATTGCCTCCATGTGTTTTTTTTTTTAAGATTTTATTTATTTATTTGACACAGAGAGAGATTACAAGGAGGCAGAGAGGCAGGGAGAGGAGGAAGCAGGCTCCCCGTTGAGCAGGGAGCCCGATGCGGGCCTCGATCCCAGGATGCTGAGATCATGACCTGAGCCGAAAGCAGAGGCTTTAACCCACTGAGCCACCCAGGCTCCCGCCTCCATGTGTTTTATCAGTAATAAAATATTTTCAAAGGAAAAAGTTTTATGTTTTAGTATGGCACTTGTTTCCTGCTTTTTTGTTTATTTCCTGCTTTTTGTTTATTTATTTTTTTAAAGAATCCCCATTCCACTTTCTGATTGTATTTTATTTTTTATTTTGAGGGGAGTGGGCAAAGGTAGAGGGAGAGACTCTTAAGCAGGCTCCGTGCCCAGGCAGGCTGATCTCACAACCCTGAGATCATGACCTGAACCAAAATCAAGAGTCAGATGCTTAACCAACTGAGCCACCCAGGCACCCCTGTTTCCTGCTTTTTGAATGAGTCTCTACATTTTCATTTAGCAGTGGGCCGAACAAATTATGTAGCTAGCTTTGAAATGACATGTGTATGGGGGTTCTGAGGTACCAGAACAGAATCTAATATATATATTTCTCTAGTACATATATATAAATATGTATATTTCAAGAAATTGTTACCTTAAGCAAATTTAGGGACTTACTAGTCAAGTCTGAAATCTATGGGACAGGCAAGCCCTCTGGGTAGAAATTCAGGCAGAAACTGAAGCTGGAGTCCATTCAGTGGAATTTCTTCCTCACGTACTTTGCTTTTTTTTTTTTTTAAGATTATTTATTTATTTATTTATTTATTTATTTATTTATTTATTTATCTGAGAGAAAGCTAGAGACCAAGCATGAGTGGCGGGGAGGGACAGTCAGAGAAGCAGAAACAGCCTACTCGCTGAGCAGGGAGCCCGACCGACCACCACGCAGGGCTCAATCCCAGGACCCTGGGATCATGACCTGAGCCTAAGGCAGATGCTTAATCACTTAACCAAATGAGCCACACAGGTTCCCCAATACTTTGCTCCTAAAGGCATTCAACTGATTAGATGTGAATAATTATCCAGTTAATAATAATAACAGAGGGTAATCTCCTTTACTTAAAGTCAACAACTGTAGAACTTAATCTCCATCCCACCTACAAAATTTCTGGATTAGTGTTTGATTGAATAACTACGTACTATAGTCAGCCAAGTGGACACATGAAACTAACCATTACAGCACGGGATGGCATCATAATTTCTTAAAATGTGATCTGTCTGAGATGGGGCGTCTAAAAAGGGCAAGGCTTTGAGAATTCAAGTACTGGCTAGTCTAGTATTATAAAGATGGCCAGAAGAACTGAGAGGTGAGATTCCTTCCAGTTATACTAGTGAGTAAAAGAATATTCAGTAAAAATAAGAAAATGTCAGGACATTGAGTTCTGAGTTCAAGAAATAGATAGAAAACCACAGAAATTCTATAACCTTTAAAAAAATCGATCTCTTGCAAGTGCCTGGCAGACAAGGCCCCAATTTAATCTTGCAGATGACAGAATTACAGCAGAACACAAAACTTCACCAAGTCTTTTTTTTTTTTTAAGTAATCCCTACATCCAAAGTGGGGCTCAAACTCATGAGCCCAAGATCAAGAGATCAGGAGTCACATGCTCTTCCAATTGAACCAGTGAGGTGCCCCCTTACCAAGTCTTATGTTAAGAGTAGGATAAGAGTAGTTGGGAAGCAGGGAAACTCTTGAGATTTGATGGACTTGAGATTTGGATGGACTGAGGCAAAACTGAGAATCTTGTACACAAATTCCCCTGAACCTCTCTTGCAAGTAAAAACAGAACCTCCTTCTCTGCCTGAGGAAACCAATTTTCCTTGTTAAAACACCCTATAAAACCTTACCTAAGGCTATGACCTTAGTAAAGAATGCCTGTTTTCCTGAAGATTCACCCCCACTATACCTTCCTGCCTCCAGAAACCAGTTAACTTTCCAGGGTACCCCCACCAAGGGAAAGCTGCATTTCTGTTCCAAGAAGATACAGCTTTACATACCAAAATAATTACAAAACTGTGCAAGTCTGTATTAATAGGAAACTGGGAAGCATTCGGGGATGGATTCTAAGAGTGTTAAAGCAAGGAAAATAAAATATAATACCAAATTGGGAACAGGTTATCAATATAAAGGCTCTGACTTGAGATCCTGAATTTAGTGTTCAAATTTAGTGGAGTAGCTGAGATGGCTCAAACAGTTGGCTTGATTAGTTGACTGACACCTAGATTAAGCAGTGGTTATTATTTGGAAAGAAGACATCCTGATTTTAGTTCTCTTTGTGATCAACTTTTTAAATATTCCTAAGTAGTTTCTTTTCTGAGTAGTTTTGAAATACAGAAGTAACATATGATCATTATAATACCATTAAACTAATAAAAAGTTCTATAATATTTTAAAAATCAAAATCCAGATTGGATACCCCCAATCTCATTTCCTAGAAGTAGCCACTATTAACCCCTTGTTGGCTATTTTCCAAAAATTTTTAATTTATATGCAAATGTAAATACATACTTTTTGAGCACATTTCTAAGGCAGAGTTATAGGGACCGAGTTTAGGAATAAATCATATACTATCAGGAGAGAAAGATCAAACGTGAAAGGAGGGTCATAGCTACAGGGACTATATGTACATTCCAAGTTTTCTGGGCTGAAACTCGTTTCAATGTTCTGCCCCATTGCTGGACTATTATTCAAATCATATGTCCCAAGCCTAGATTTAGAGAATATAGTTATCATAATTAGGCCTCAGAAATAAGAAACATACTTAAGCAGAGGGAGTGGATAAGGGTGTATGTGATGAGTGAGATTAAGTAAAACTGAGACCAGGCAGTGAAATGATAAACTCAGAAGAGTTTGTGCTTGATTTGTTAGGTGCTTTGGAACTTCTAAGGATATGAGGAAAGGATGTAGGTTAATCAAATTCATCAGTTATGAAGCATCCCTGGGTCCAGGCCCTTCTATGACAAAAGAAATAGACCCAGCTCACAAACTCCTGCACATTGAACCTTCTAAGGAGGGGTCGACTAACAAACTGTGAACTTTTGAGTAAATTTTTCATCTCTATAAGCTTCAGAGAGGAATTCCTTAAGGAGGAATCCTTAATTAAAAAGGCTAATAACGGGCGCCTGGGTGGCTCAGTGGGTTAAAGCCGCTGCCTTCGGCTCAGGTCATGATCCCAGGGTCCTGGGATCGAGGCCCACATCAGGCTCTCTGCTCAGCAGGGAGCCTGCTTCCTCCTCTCTCCTCTCTCTCTGCCTGCCTCTCTGCCTATTTGTAATCTCTCTGTGTCAAATGAATAAATAAGATCTTTAAAAAAAAAAAAGGCTAATAACACCTACCTCACAGGTTTAATGGAAAGAACAAATGAGAGGATATTTATGTGAAATGGGCGTTAAAATGTAAATAGTCATAGAAAAAAAAGGTCATCATTATCTCAATATTACTTTATGTAATAACTAACATTGAGTGCTTCCTATGTGCTATGTACCTTTCTAAAGGCGTTATGTGTATAAACTCTTGAAATTAATTAACACAAGGCATAATAAGATACTCAACAACTAATTACTGTGAAGACTATATTAATAATCTCATTAACTCTTCAAAGCAACTCTGTAGGAATTTGCTACTAATACAGTCTCCATTTTGCAGATCAAGAAGCTGAGGGATAGAGAGGTTAAATAACTTGTACAAGATCACCTGGGAAGTCGCAGAGCTGGGATTTGAATCCAAATGCTATAGTACCTATCATTTTGTGTGTGAATTATGTGACCCAGAAATCCTGAAAGTTTTATTCTGTATTCTATTTTGTGCTCAATTCTGTAATATTCCTGTTAACAAGTAATTTATTTGGAAGTATTAGAAAAATAAGCCAAGCTTATTTATTGGACGATGTCATACTACAGACCTAAATTTCATTCTACATTTTTAAAAATATTTTATTTATTTATTTGTGAGAGAGAGCAAATGCAGGAGGAGCGGCAGACTGAAGGAGAAGCAAGCTCCTACCTGAGCAAGGAGTCTGATGCAGAACTTGATCCCAGGATCCTGGGATCATGACCTGAGCCGAGGGCAGATGCTTAACCGATTGAGCCACCAAGGTGTCCCTCATTCTACATTTTTATGCACAGCTATAAATCAAAATATGTTAGCTTCATTATTTCTGGTGAAAGGCAATGTTTTTCCCAGTTTCCCTAATAGGAAAGCTTATCTAAGAGAAAGTTAGCAACAGAGATTCCTGGGCCCCAATCAAGACTCAATAAATCAAGATGTCCAGGGGAGAGACCTGATAGATAATCTGCAGATTTGACGTGGCCTGGGTGCTAAGGATGTTTGGGAAAGCCTAGTATAGAGAAAATGGGCTTCTGGATCCTATTGGCCCTTAGCTTTGTTTAATATTTATGTGCAACTTGTTTGATGGTCCCTTTCTCAGAAATATGTAATCTTATCACTCCTTGGAACTTTGTACAGTTATTTCACAATTTAATATGATGATGAAGAGCTGGTCTGTGATGAAGAGGTGATTTGAAATATAAAATATTTTTAAGGGAACCTGGTTGGCTGAGTCTAGAGCATGCAACTCGTGATCTTGGAGTTGCGAATTCAAGCCCCACACTGAGTATAGAGATTACTTAAATATACACACACACACACACACACACACACACACACACACACACACACACACACACATAGAGAGAGAGATCTTTAGAGCTATTATTAAAAATAATGTTAGTTCGGGCACCTGGGTGGCTCAGTGGGTTAAAGCCGCTGCCTTCGGCTCAGGTCATGATCCCAGGGTCCTGGGATCAAGGCCCACATCGGGCTCTCTGCTCAGCAGGGAGCCTGCTTCCTCCTCTCTCCTCTCTCTCTCCTGCCTTTCTGCCTACTTGTAATCTCTCTCTCTGTGTCAAATGAATAAATAAAATCTTATAAAAAAAAATAATGTTAGTTCAAAACAAGTTGGTTCAGGGTGCCGGGGTGGCTCAGTGGGTTAAAGCCTCTGCCTTTCGGCTCAGGTCATGATCTCAGGGTCCTGGGATTGAGGCCCGCATCAGGCTCCCTGCTCGGCAGGGAGCCTGCTTCTCCCTCTCTCTGCCTGCCTCTCTGCCTACTTGTGATCTCTCTCTATCTGTCAAATAAATAAATAAAATATTTTTTAAAAAGTTGGTTCATTTTAATATACTATTTAATAACATCAATCACACCTATGTTCATGTTTAAGGGAAACAAACATATTCCTCTTCCCCACCTGAGTTCCGAACTAATTAAATGATAAGAGTAGGTATATGAAAGGGGCACCTGGGTGGCTCAGTCAGTTAAGCAGCTACCTTTAGCTCAGGTCATGATCCCAGAGTCCTGAGATCAAGCCCCGCACCCGGCTCCCTGCTCAGTGAGGAGCCTGCTTCTCCCTCTCCCTCTCCCTCTGTCTACTGCTCCCCCTACTTGTGCTCTTTCTCTCTGTCAAATAAATAAATATAATCTTAAAAAAATTGAAAGTACAGATTGCTGTGGGCAGTATAGACATTTTAACAATGTTTATTCTTCCGATCCATGAGCATGGAATGCTTTTCCATCTTTTTGTGTCTTCTTCAATTTCTTTCACGAGTGTTCTGTAGTTCCTGGAGTATAGATCCTTTATTTCTTTGGCTAGGTTTATTCCAAGGTATCTTACGGTTCTTGGTGCTATAGTAAATCGAATCGATTCTCTAATTTCCATTTCTATATTTCCATTGCTAGTGTATAAGAAAGCAACTGATTTCTGTGCATCGATTTTGTATCCTGCCACATTACTGAATTGCTGTACAAGTTCTAGTAGTTTGGGGGTGGAATCTTTTGGGTTTTCCATATAAAGCATCATGTCATCTCTGAAGAGAGAGAGTTTGACTTCTTCTTTGCCAATTTGAATACCTTTTATTTCTTTTTGTCATCTGATTGCTGTTGCTAGGACTTCTAGTAACAACAGTGGTGAGAGTGGGCATCCTTGTCATGTTTCTGATCTCAATGAGAAGGCTGTCAGTTTTTCCCCATTGATAATGATGTTTTTTTCATATATAGATTTTATGAAGTTGAGGAATATTCCCTCTATCCCTATACTTTGAAGAATTTTAATCAGGAAAAGATGCTGTATTTTGTCAAATGCTTTTTTCTACATCAATTGAGAGGACCATGTGGTTCTTTTCTCTTCTTTTATTTGTTCTATCACATTGATTGATTTGCGAATGTTGAACCACCCTTGCATCCCAGGGATAAATCCCACCTGGTCATGATGGATAACCTTTTTAATGCACTGTTGGATCCTCTTAGCTAGGATCTTTTTGAGAATCTTGGCATTCAAAGTGCTGGAACAAACAATCCTAAAATTTGTATGGAACCAGGAAAGACCCAGAATCGATAAGGAAATGTTGAAAAAGAAAAAGCTGGGGGCATCACGTTGCCTGATTTCAAGCTTTACTACAAAGCTGTGATCACCAAGACAGCATGGTACTGGCACAAAAACAGACAACAGACCAATGGAACAGAGTAGAGAGTCCAGATATGGACCCTCAACTCTGTGGTCAAATAATCTTTGACAAAGCAGGAAAAAATATCCAGTGGAAAAAAGACAGTCTTTTCAATAAATGGTGCTGGGAAAATTGGACAGACGTATAGAAGAATGAAACTTGACCATTCTTTCACACCATACACAAAGATAAACTCAAAATGGATGAAAGACCTCAACGTGAGACAGGAATCTATCAAAATCCTAGAGGAGAACATAAGCAGTAACCTCTTTGACATTGGCCACAGCAACTTCTTTCAAGACACGGCTCCATAGGCAAAGGAAATAAAAGCAAAAATGAACTTTTGGGACTTCATCAAGATAAAAAGCTTCTGCACAGCAAAGGAAACGGTCATCAACAAAACAAAGAGGCAACCCATGGAATAGGAGAAGATATTTGCAAATGACACAACAGACAAAGGTCTGCTATCCAAGATCTATAAAGAACTCCTCAAACTCAACACCCAAAAAACAGATAATCATGTCAAAAATTGGGCAGAAGACATGTACAAATACTTCTGCAAAGAAGACATACAAATGGCTAACAGACACATGAAAAAATGGTCATCATCACTAGCCATCAGGGAAACTCAAATCAAAACCA
>LNAC01000039.1:5388146-5406282 GCA_002007465.1 Ailurus styani
CGTTGCGAATGGCAAGATTTCGTTTCTTTTTTTTTTTTTTAAGATTTTATTTATTTATTTCACAGAGGGAGCGAGATCACAAGGAGGCATAGAAGCAGGCAGAGAGAGGGGGAAGCAGGCTCCCCGCTGAGCAGGGAGCCCGATGCGGGCCTCGATCCCAGGACCCTGAGATCATGACCTGAGCCGAAAGCAGAGGCATTAACCCACTGAGCCACCCAGGCGCCCGTNTTTTGATAGCTGCATAATATTCCATTGTATATATATACCACATCTTCTTTATCCATTCATCTGTTGATGGACATCTAGGTTCTTTCCATAGTTTGGCTATTGTGGACATTGCTGCTATAAATATTCGGGTGCACGTGCCCCTGAGGATCACTACCTTTTCTACACCCCTTTTTTAAAAAAAGATTTATTTATTTATTTTAGGGTGAGAGAGAGCACAAGTGTGAGGGGCAGAGGGAGAAAGAGAGAATCCCCCACAGACTTGACACTCAATGTGGAGCCTGTTGAGGGTCTTGATCCTGCAACCCTGAGATCATGCATGACCTGAGCTGAAACCAAGAGTTGGATGCTCAACAGGCTTTGCCACCCAAGTGCCCCTACACCCTTTTTAAAAATAATCTCTACACCCAAGATTGACTCAAACTCAGGACCTCAGATTAAGAGTCACGTGCTCTTTCAAATGAGTGAGCCAGGCACTGCAGTATGCTTTTTTTTTTCTAAGAGTTTACTTATTTATTTGAGAGAGAGAGAGAGTGAGAGTGCACAAGCACATGGACAGAAGCAAGGGGCAGAAAGAGAGAGAGAAACAGACTCCCTGCTGAGCAGGGAGCCCAAAGCGGGGCTCAGTCTAGGACCCCGAGATCATGATCTGAGCCAAAGGCAGACACTTAACCAACTAAGCCACCCAGGTGGCGCTGCATTTTTTTTTAAAGTTTATTTGTTTATTTCAGAGAGAGAGGAGTGGAGGTTGGGCAGAGGGAGAGAGTGAATCTCCATCAGACTCCACATTGAGTATAGAGCCCTAAAGGGGGTGCAGTCTCACAACCTGAGCCAAAACCAAGCAATGGAGCCACCCAGGCACCCCTTTAAAATGTGTATATATTGGGACACCTGGTTGGCCAAGTCAAAAGAGTATGTGGGGTGCCCGGGTGGCTTGGTGGGTTAAAGCCTCTGCCTTCAGCTCAGGTCGTGGTCTTGGGGTCCTGGGATCGAGCCCCGCATCGGGCTCTCTGCTCAGCAGGGAGCCTGCTTCCTCCTCTCTCTCTGCCTGCCTCTCTGCCGACTTGTGATCTCTCTCTGTCAAATAAATAAATAAAATCTTTAAAAAAAAAAAAAAAGAAAGAGTATGCAACTGTTGATCTTGGTATTTGAGCCCCACATGAGGTGTAGAGATTACTTACATAAATAAAACTTTAAAACGTATGTAGATTGATTAAAGTGAAACTGAGAGCTGCTATTTAAAAGTGAACTCTGATAAATTCTTCTATAACAGTGGATTTTCTAACATGTATTATGTAGCTATTCATATTTAGGCTTTCTCCCCACCTCCCTTAACAGTTGGGAAATATCTGTTTTGTAACTCATAGGCCTATCAAATAAAGGTTCGAATTCTAACCTTATCTCAAAAATAAATGCAACAGTAATAAATGATTCAGGGAATTGCTGATTTTGATCTCTATACTTGTTCATTTTTATAACAAACTGCTTATGGAAACCTCACAATATTATTATAACAGTCTCAATTTCAATAGCTAAGGCCTAACAAAATGTCATAATAGGTAGTCAGTGAATAGTTGTTGAATGAATGATTGAATTAATTAGTTAAATAATTCATGAATACATAAAAATGATGCTTAAACCTAAAAGTGTTCTGGGAAAAAAATAAGACTAAAAAAAAACTCATAGGTATAAGCAACTATGTCATTCTTCAACTGCCTGACTTTCTGGACTAACAATTGAGGTTAGGGACGCTCTGTTTTGCCTCCCTGTTATCTACACAAGATCGTAGCTCTTTTATTATATTGTGGAATGGTTGTAAGCCAGCACAAAGCTCAAGGTTGTGTCATCTGCACAACTGTTCGCTATGTGTTACTTAGCAACATTTCCCTGCTCCCCTCTCTCATCTCCTGTTGGGAAACCTACTCAGAGGAGGTGGAACTTGGGAGGGGTGAAGGAAAATCCAGTGACTGATCCTCTATGTCCAGGAATTTTCAGACACTATGGATGACTCCCGTTTTGGATGGTGAGTTTTATTCTTTTTTCTCGCTTTTTTCCCCTTTATTTAAGGGTTAGAAGCTATATATTAGAAAGTTTATTCCACAATGGAAGATGCAGAACAGAAACGTGTTGGACTGGAATAGGGTTCGGTAGCACTAGTGATGCCACACCTTAATTGCTAAAGACATGGCTGTTGAGAAACATGGACACTCCCCTCCTCACACTTTGGGTTACAGTTAAGCAAGACACAACTTCACACCGGAGACTGAATTTAAATGAGCTACAACTTTTATGTAGGTCAGCAAGGTGCACGAAAAGGAAAACTTATGAGTACAAAGGAGAAAGGAATCACTTCTTTCTATATAGTTCCTCGGGTGGAAGTATAATGTGAGTGGACAAAGTAAATTCTCCTTCAGTGTAATAATAATTCTACGTGACTGCAGTGTATATATCAAACCAGCCTATTTGGACAAAACTAAGCTATAATTACTATAATGCTTTGTTCACATAATTGCTTTCTTTAAAAAAATTAAGGTTTAAAATACTCAATGGAAAATAAAAGTAATAAAGTCAAGTGATTAATTACTTCCTTAAATGTTGTTTTTCTTAGGAATATNTAAAGATTTTATTTATTCATTTGACACAGAGAGAGAGATTACAAGTAGGCAGAGAGGCAGGCAGAGAGAGAGGAGAGAGGAGGAAGCAGGCTCCCTGCTGAGCAGAGAGCCCGATGTGGGCCTCGATCCCAGGACCCTGGGATCATGACCTGAGCCAAAGGCAGCGGCTTTAACCCACTGAGCCACCCAGGCGCCCTTCTTAGGAATATTCTTAAGGAAAACTGAGCTTATAAGCAACAAAAAGGTTATAATCTTTTTAAGGCTTAGTACAAGTAATACTAGATATGAAAGAGGTTATAGAAATATCAAAATGAATGGAAAACTTTCACATTTCATTTAGATATGAAACTAAATAAATAGTACAGTGACTTTACTACACAGAGTAGGTAAAAATTAAGGTGTCATATAGAGTTAAACTTATAATATATTTGAATTTTTAATTACCCAAGTGTAGAAACAATTTATTTTCTTTCATCCACTATAATGATTATTTATTTTTGGTCCACCTTACTTTCATAAGGATTTAATGATTGTAAACACTGTGATTGACTTATAAATAAATGTATAGTTTTTAATATCTCAGAATTTAAAAGTCATTTAAAGAGGAATCTACTTTATAAGTGCATACTTTGGGGACACCTGGGTGGCTCAGTAGGTTAAGCATCTCCCTTCGGCTCAGGTCATGATCCCAGGGTCCTGGGATCGAGTCCTGCATCAGGCTCCTTGCTCTGCAGGGAGCCTGCTTCTCTCTCTGTCTGCCGCTTCCCCTGTTTGTGCTCACTCTCTCTCTCTGACAAATAAGTATTTCAAAAATAAAATAAAAAGTGCATACTTTGTAAAAAAGAAAAAAAAATGCATACTTTGTGATATGACCAGATACCAGAGTGCCCATAATTATCTGATGTTTGCCTATATAAACAGTTATCTACTCTTCTTAACAGTATGATTTCCCCTACTTCAAATTTTTGTAATTCTTTCATTCTATGGAATGAAATTCATTAGTTGAATTTATACTGAGATGTATAAATTCCTAGTTTCATGCATTTTATGTATGGTCCTTTGAAAGGTCCTCATCTTATGTTTACACATAGTGCTAAGTACACAGCAGACACAACAAAATTTTGCTAAGTTGAAAACTACAATTGTGGATTTTGGTTTTCTTTTTTTAAAAGATTTATTTATTTGTTTGTTTGTTTATTTGAGAGAGAGTGAGAGCACAAGTGGGGGGAGCAGAGGGAGAGAGAATCTCAAGCAGACTTTGCACAGAGCACAGAATCTGACATGGGGCTCAGGCCCAGGACCTTGAGATCACAACCTAAGCTGAACCCAAGAGTTGGATGCTTAACTTGACTGAGCTACCCAGGTGCCCCTACAATTGTGGATTTTGAATAAGCAGTACTAAATTGGGTTCTGTTAAAAATGTGAAGATTAAGTACATTTACAAATATTTACCTGGGGAGGTTGTCTCCACATTCTCTGAGTAGATGGCTAAAAATTCTCTATTTTGACAATTTCTCAGTAGAGATTTTCTCAAATAGAGATCTCAATACTGTATTTGTTAAAATAAAGTTTCAACAAAGGACCAAGAAAAAACTCCCAAAAAATATAACCTCACATTTTTTGAAGATTTTATTTATTTATTTGAGAAAGAGAGAGAGAGAGAGCACAAGAGCATGAACAAGCAGGGGGAGGAGGAAGGAGAGAGGGAGAAGCAGACTCCCCATGCTCATGGAGCCTGATGCAGGGCTCCATCCCAGAACCCTGAGATCATGACCAACTGAGCCACCCAGGCACCCCAAACCTTACATTTTTAAAAAAACAAGAAAATAACTAAAGGGAAATATCTTGAGGTACCTGGTTGGCTCTGTTGGTAGGGCATGTGACTCCTAATCTCAGGGTTGTGAGTTCAAGCCCCATGTTGGGTGTGGAGCCTACTTAAATAGGAAAAACAGTTTTTTTTATATAAGGGAAATATTTGACTGTCATGGAACAGTGTTTTCAACATCTGATGGTGAGAAGATGAGAGTACTGTTGTCCAGCAAAGCATTATCAGTGCCATTAATTATGCCAGTGTACAAAGGAGAGTTTTATTTTGTTTATAGACTTTAATTTACTGAATATATTAAATGTACACTTTTATTTTTTTAAGATATTTATTTATTTAGAGAGACAGAGTAAATGTGCCTGTGCTCACAAGTGAGGGGAGGGGCAGGTAGGGAGGGAGAGAGAGAATTCCATGCAGACTCTCTACTGAGCATGGAGCCCAAGGCAGGGCTTGGTTTCATGACCCTGAGATCATGACCTGAGCTGAAATCAAGAGTCAGACACCCAATTGACTGAACCATCCCTTAAAGTTGTAGTTTAAAACAATAACTTCCTTCATTTCAAATTCCCCATTACTTTAGAATCTGGTCTCTCTAGCAGATAAAGTCTATCTAGGTTGGTACTTCAATCAAATTCATGATTTTTGCAAAATTGCTTTCTTTTTTCAGATTTTTAAGAATCCTGAGATCACGGAAATAAATGAAAAATTTCTAAAAATGTCTGTGTATACTTAAAGTACTGTAACTATATGTGTTAAATCTGAAAAAAGAAAGGAAGGAAGGAAGGGAGGGAGAGAGGGAGGGAGGGAGGGAGAGAGGAAGAGAGGAAGGAAGGAAGGAAGGAAGGAAGGAAGGAAAAAAAATGGGTGTTTGGGTGGCTCAGTTGGCTGAACGTCCAACTCTTCATTTCAGCTCATGTCATGAACTCAGTTTGTGAAACTGAGTCCCAAGTTGGGCTCCTCGCTCAGCACAGAGTCTGCTTGGAATTCTCCTTCTCCCTTTTCCTCTGTTCCCCCCTCCAATCTAAATAAATAAATCTTTAAAAAAAATTAAATAAATCTTGGGCGCCTGGGTGGCTCAGTGGGTTAAAGCCTCTGCTTTCGGCTCAGGTCATGATCTCAGCATCCTGGGATCGAGGCCCGCATCGGGCTCTCTGCTCAGCGGGGAGCCTGCTTCCTCCTCTCCCTGTCTCTCTGCCTGCCTCTCTGCCTACTTGTAATCTCTCTCTCTGTGTCAAATAAATAAATAAAATCTTTTAAAAAAATTAAATAAATCTATAGAAAAACTGATGGTTAGGAATCTTGCAACCAAAATGTAATAGCTTTATTTTACAAAAGAGTACTGGAACAACAATAAACCATAACAAATCTTATAAATTTTATTCACAAATTATAGTTCTATATAATTCTAAGTAATAAGTGGTGTTAAATTATGTAGATTATTCATTGAGTTCATCCTCTGATTTCTTCTAACATCTATCAGAACTGCCGAAGAGCAGGCTGAGTCTTGAAGGAGTGATCCTTTAAGCACCTCCAAATCCCTGTAACTAGAAAGACCCAGGCATCCCTTCTGTAGGACATTGCAAAGAAATGTCTTTTCTTCGATAATTCCATGTCCCCAAATAACTTAAAACAGATTACAGAAGACCTGTAGAATCCATATGGTTAGAGAGATATGAAAAGGCAGAGTAATAGGTGCCAAAAATGAACTTTTAAAAACTATTGAATCAGGGATTCTTTGGTTACAAGTAAAAGGAAGCTATCCAAATTAAATCAAGTAAAAAGGAAAAGTCCCAGAGAGGAGGGGCACCTGGGTGGCTCAGTGGGTTGAGCATCTGACTCTTGGTTTCAGCTCTGGTCATGTTCCCAGGGTTATGGGATTGAGCCAAGCAATGGGCTCCACACTCAGTGCAGAGTCGGCTTGAGAGTCTATCCCTCTCCCTCTGCCCCTCCCTCCACTCTCATGTGCATATGTGCATGCTCTCTCTCTCCCTCTAGAGTAGATAAATCTTTAAAAAAAAAAGTCCCAGAGGAGAAATCCGATGGTTCCCAACACAAATATAGAAATGGTCCAACTTGTCAGACCATTACCTTCTCTTTCTCTAGAGCTATATGATTTCTGCTTCCTTTGGCACACCCAGGTTGTGGCATATCTCTGAGGACCAGATTTCTCAGTTTATTTGCATGTATACAGCAAAAAGGACTGCCACTCCTGAGCCTTATAGCTCCTCCACAGAGTTACTGACTCAATGTCTAGGTCTCTGGTTCAAATAATCAAGCAAAAGAACTGGATTGGGTTAGGTGTTCTCCCCTCATCCAGTCAGTCACAGTTCAGGAAACAGGATCTAATGGAAGTAGGGCTGCCCCTTCCAGGGACTGTGGGTTGGGCAGATTCTCTGAGAAAGGGATGTGGGTGGGGATGAAACAATTATCAAGTTATGGGATACCAGATAGGTTGAGGTTGGACTTTCTCAGTTGTCTTTAAGTCTCCTTCAACTTGGGAGTTCAGAATGTGGAGGGCATGTCAAATCATATCAGTATATTCTTTTTTTTTTAAGATTTTATTTATTTATTTATTTGACAGGGAGAGAGAGATCACAAGTAGGCAGAGAGGCAGGCAGAGAGAGAGAGAAGGAAGCAGGGTCCCTGCCGAGCAGAGAGCCTGATTCGGGGCTTGATCCCAGGACCCTGAGATCATGGCCTGAGCCAAAGGCAGATGCTTTAACCCACTGAGCCACCTAGGTGCCCCAGTATATTCTTCCTATTACAAAACAAGGTAGGCTTTTGGTTTGTGACATATATAGTTTGTTCTATTAAAAATGGGAAGGGGGAGCACCTGTCTGGCTCAGTCAGTGGAACATGTGATTCTTCATCTCTAGGTTGTGAGTTTGAGACCCATATTGGGTGTGGAGATTACTTAAAAATAAAATCTTTTAAAAAACGGGTTGTACGACAGCAGTCTCACTACTGGGTATTTACCCTAAAGATACATATGTAGTCATCCGAAGGGGCACATGCATCCCAATGTTTATAACAGCAATGTCCACAATAGCCAAACTATGGAAAGAACTTAGATGTCCATCAACAGATGAATGGATAAAGAATATGTGGTGTATATATACAATGGAATACTATGCAGCCATCAAAAAACCGAAGTCCTGCCATTTGCAACAATAGAGGGTTATTATCCTAAGCAAAATAAGTCAATCAGAGAAATACGATTATCATTTGATCTCTCTGATATGAGGAATTTGAGAGGCAGGGCGGGGGGGGGTCATAGTGGGAAGGGAGAGAAAAATGAAACAAGAGGGGACCAGGGAGGGAGACAAACCGTTAAGAGGCTCATAATCTCAGGAAACAAACTGAGGGTTGCCTGGGGGGGGGCGGGATAGGGTGGCTGGGTTCTAGACACTGGGGAGGGTATGCGCTATGGTGAGTGCTGTGAATTGTGTAAGACTGATGATTCACAGACCTGTACCCCTGAAGCAAATAATACACTATGTGTTAATTTAAAAATTAATTAATTTTTAAAAAGATGGGTTGTATGAAAGGTTCTTGGTTCCTACCTACCTCTCTAGCTTCCAGAATGCGTGGAAGCTTTGAATGACCAACTAAAACCTGTTTCCTGGTGCCAGAACAGCTCTTATTCTTCAGCTCCAAATAAAGGTATCCTGAGAGATAACATATTTATAGTGATAGATTATAACTCCAATTCTTCCAGTTATTATCTTTCTCAAATAAGGAGAGTACAAGAGAATAAGCGATGAAAAAAACTTAAATGCTTCTTTTTATTTTTTAAAAAGATTTGATTTATTTGAGAGAGAGAGTGAGAGAGAGCATGAGCGTGCAGAGTGAGAGGGAGAAGCAGGCTCCCCACTGAGCAAGGAACCCAATTCGCAGCTTGATCCCCAAACCCTGGCATCATGACCTGAGCCGAAGGCAGATGCTTAACTGACTGAGCCACCCAGGCACCCCTCTCAGAGATTTCTTAACTTTTATTTTTTTATTTGTATTTTTGTGGAGCCCAGGGTGGGGCTTGAACTCACAACTCTGAGATCAAGACCTGAGCCGAGATCAAGAGTCAGATGCTTAACCCACTGAGCCAAGCAGGTACGCCAGCGATATCTTCAAATTTATCTCCTACCCTTTTTTATTTTTTGTCAGCTATCCTATTTTTAATTTTCAAGCACTCTCTTTTGTTCTTTGAACATTTTTTATTAATGTGGTATTCTGTTCTTGTCTGTTTTGTTTGTTTTGGTGGATAGAATAATTTCTCCTATCTCCATGGTGTATAATTATGATCTTTTTTCTTGGAAGTTTACTTCTACTGCCTACATTATTTGTTTCCTCTGTTTTCCTTTCTTTCCTATTTACTTTGATGTCTCTCTAAATGTTGAAGGAAAGTTTTCTTCTACTATCTCATACTTGGCTATAAGCATTTAAGCACTACAAAACAGATTGTAAGCTCTTGGCTTCTGAACCTGTGGGCTTCACCATAGAAAGACCAAGTTGAGGGTGTGGTTTTTCAATGGTTGGTTTTTTGTTTTTTTTTAAGAGAGAGCACGCATGCGTCAGGTGGGGAGGCGGGGCAAAGAGAGAGACTCTTAAGCAGGCTCCCTGCCTAGGACTAGATCCTAGGACCCTGAGATCGTGACCTGAGCAAAAATCAAGAGTTAGACGCTTAACCAACTGAGCCACCAGGCACCCCGAGGTTTTCCTTCTCTTAAAATGAGCCTCAAATGTGAGTATGTAAAGTTCTTTGACTTAGAGGTATTCAGTTTCTATACAGTATGAGTCTCCAAACTCTGAGAAGTTTTGAGTTGCCTTTTGAAATTGGATGTTTGACCTGAGAGAGGAAGAGAGAATGGGGCTAATTTTCCCTTAGAACTTAAAATTAAAATTTCTAAAGACTTACCTCCCATAATACTTGACTTAATAATTCACTATAAGCAATAGATATAATAACTGAATTTCTGTAAATATTTTCCCTCAGTGAGTGTGGGCTTTTTTATTTCAGTAATCTCTACACCCAATGTGGGGCTCAAATTTACAACCCAAGGTCAAGAGTTGCATGTTCTACTGTCTAAGCCAGCCAGGCATTCCAGGACTTTTTTATTTCAATCTGACAGATTTTTTTGAGATAGACTGGCTGGTGGGACCCAAAAGATTAAAAACTTCTAAGAAAACTTCGCCTACCTTAGACTACCGGTGGCACAGAAGGACTAGGAAAGAAGTGGGGAGTTGGGGCTTTAAGCCACAGGTATAAAAAGCTGTTAAAAGCTACAGTCCAAAAACAACACTTCTGTGAACTCTAGAACCAGCAACTTAGACCCAGCAAGAAGGGCCCTGCCCTTGTGTGTCACAAATATACACCCAAAAAGCACTTATTAAATAACATATGAGTACCTGTCCCTTGAAATTCAGGGCACATTGTTGGCATAGTGTGATTCATAAACTTAAACATCCACTCCTGGAAATAATACCAATCAGACCCCAGGGAAATACTTTTCCATATCTCTTGCCCTATGTTCACTATGCAAAAGGCAACTAAGTAAAAATGCCATAAGGGTTTATGGTTTATGGTGCTGTTGACTTAGAAGAAAGATCTTTGGAATGTGAGGAGGATTTGAATAGCAGAAACTGATAAGAGAAGAGACAAAATAACTGTCAAATTCTTCCTCTTATTGTGAATGCAATTTGGGTCTCATGAAGTATCTTTTCCTGGTATCAAGTATCCATTTTTTTTTGCTTCTCTCAGGACACCAGAGATGCTCACAAATTAGGGTGAAAATTCAAACAGTTGAACATAATGGTTGAGGAACATTTTGCAATACTGGACACTTTCATATTATTCTTAAATTTCTGTAGGGGCGGGTGCCTGGGTGGCTCAGTGGGTTAAAGCCTCTGCCTTCAGCTCAGGTCATGATCTCAGGGTCCTGGGATCGAGGCCCGCATCGGGCTCCCTGCTCCTCAAGGAGCCTGCTTCCTCCTCTCTCTCTCTGCCTGCCTCTCAGCCTACTTGTGATCTCTCTCTCTCTCTCTCTCTCTCTGTCAAATAAAATAAAATCTTAAAAAAAAAAATTTCTGTAGGGGCACGTGAGTGGCTCAGTGGGTAGAGCATCCAACTCTGGATCTCAGGTCTGGATGTCAGGGTTGTGAGTCCAAGCCCTACGTTGAGTGTGAAGGCTACTTTAAAAAGAAAAAAACTGGGGCACCTGGGTGGCTCAGTGGGTTAAAGCCTCTGCCATGGGGCGCCTGGGTGGCTCAGTTGTTAAGCGTCTGCCTTCAGCTCAGGTCATGATCCCAGGGTCCTGGGATCGAGCCACACATCGGACTCCCTTCTCAGTGGGAAGCCTGTTCTCCCTCTCCTGCTCCCTCTGTGTTCCCTCTCTCGCTGTGTCTCTCTCTGTCAAAAAAGTAGATTAAAAAAAAAATCTTAAAAAAAAAAAAGCCTCTGCCTTTGGCTCAGGTCATGATCTCAGGGTCCTGGGATCAAGCCGGGACTCAGGCTCTCTGCTCAGCAGAGCCCGCTTCCTCCTCTCTCTCTGCCTGCCTCTCTGCCTACTTGTGACCCCTCTCTGTGTGTCAAATAAATAAATAAAATCTTTAAAAAAAAATAAAGAAAAAGAAAAAAATTCATGTATAGGTAGGTACAGGCATAATACACATGAAATGTGATACAGACTCTTTACATTAGTAGCAAAGTGGACATGCTGTATGAGAATTGCAAATAGTTTAATTTTCATAAAAATATTTAATGTTTCATAAATTTGTAAAAATTAAATTAAAAAATTACCTTTAGGGGTGCCCAGGTGGCTCAGTCAGTTAAGCGTCTACCTTCAGCTCCAGTGATGATCTCAGAGTCCTGGGAGCAGGGAGCCTGCTTCTCCCTCTTCCTCTGCCTGCTGCTCCCCCTGCTTGTGCTCTCTCTCCCTGTCAAATAAAGAAATAAAATCTTTAAAAAAATAAAAATAATTTTAAAACTTACCATTATAATTGTAAATTGTTATTAATTTTAATTCATATATGTGTTGTATTTAATTTGAACATAATTATACATTTTGAAAAAATAGCTTTTTGGAGTATCTTAAAATAATGTGGTGTTTTTTGTTTTTTTTAAGATCTCATGTATTTATTTGTCAGAGAGAGAGCACAGGCAGAGGCAGAGGGAGAAGCAGGCCCCCTTCCAAGCTAGGAGCCTGTTGCAGGACTCAATCCCAGGACCCTGGGATCACAACCTGAGCAGCTGCTTAACCAACTGAGCCACCCAGGCGTCCCTAAAATAATGTTATTTTATTTAAAAAAAGGACTTTTACTTTGCGATATTTTTACCTTTAATTTATATTTTACACACATTCAGAACATTTACTTTTTTAATCCTTTAGATGACAAAATGAGTAGAAGTTGAAGTCATGACTGAAAAAGAAAACATAAAAGTGGAGCTCAAAAACAGTAAAAAAAAAAAGTCTCAAGAGTAAAAAAAACTACAAAAACTTTGAAGAGGCTATCTGCTTAAATATTTAAAAACTAAAAGTGTTTATGAACCACGTGAAACTTGCTAACAGCACATTACAAATTCTTTGCTTACTGAATGTTTAATTACTGGTGAAAACAAGTAAGAAAATTATGTTAGCATATTTTGCCAGGACAATGGCCAGTAAATTGTTTATAAATGGCTCTGCCCATTTCCATTAAGGTCATTGTCAATCTTTTCTTATTTTTAAGTTTATCTCTGTGGTTAAAAATTTAACTCAGCCTAGGAAACACCATCACTAAATTTGTTATATTCTGAGATTCTTATTCTCTCTTATTAGTTTCACTTTCTTACGTTACTCGTCTTTCCCCTATGTTTGATAATTTGAAATACAACACAAAGCATTAAGGGGAATCATTCCAAAGAAAACCACCTTTTCACTTTTGGCATATCTTCTCTTACGCACATTAGTCACACCAAAGAAGTCAACAGTTTTGGGGACAGATTATATCTTGGCACTTTTGTTTCACAATTTAATGTAAAACACATCAGATATTACAGTACTGTTCCTTTCCTCAGTACTTTTGTTTTTGTATTTTGCAGTGGTAGTGCCATGTCATCATGAATGTGACAGATTTGGGACCACCAGTGGTATACTGGTAAACGTTTAACAACTGACTCTTAGAAGGTATGGAGAACCCTAATTATAGAGTTTACCAATTTCCTTGAAGTAAATGCTCCCACCGTGGCCAATTCAACCTACCTATGTCAATTGGCTCCCTAAAATTCTGAAAAACTGAACAAATGGCTCTTGCAAACAGGAAAAAGCCAGCTCTAGCACACCCTCCCAGTCACTTTAAATTCAATCCTGGGTGGCTCAGTTGGTTAAGCAGCTGCCTTCAGCTCTGATGTCAGCATTGGGCTCTCTGCTCAGCAGGAAGCCTGCTTCTCCCTCTCCCTTCACCTGCTGCTCTGCCTACTTGTGCTCTCTCTCTCTCTGTCAAATAAATAAATATCTAAAAAATAAATAAAATAAAATAAAATTCAATTCAATTCAATCCAAAAGTTTACGAAAACTTACATACATGCCTTGTTTTGAGATTGGGATACCAAAATAGAAGATATGGATGTGCCAATTTAGTTGGCTTATTAATCCAACAATGAAGCTATTAAATGGTAAATTATGTGGTCTTAATTATAAATGCTTCTGGAGGGGCACCTGGGTGGCACAATCGGTTGGGCCTCCAACTCTCCGTTTCTGCTCAGGTCATGATCTCAGGGTCGTGAGATCAAGCCCTACATTGGGCTTTGCGCTCAGAGTGGAATTGGCTTGGGTTTCTCTCTCCCTTTCCCTCTGTCTCTTCCGCCCTCAAATAAATAGTTAAATCTATTTTTTTTAAAGATTTTATTTATTTGATAGAGACACAGTGAGACAGGTAACACAAGCAGTGGGTGGGAGAGGGAGAAGCAGGCTTCCCACTGAGTGGGGAGCCTAGTGCACGGATTGATCCCAGAACCCTGGGATCATGACCTGAGCCAAAGGCAGACGCTTAACGACTCAGCCACCCAGGAGCCCCTAGTTAAATCTTTTTAAAAAATTAATAAATGCTTCTGGAGTTCCCAGAGGGTGGTGAGTGTGATGATAGGTAGGTTCTGGCCCTCAATGATCCGACTCCCAGTATTCACACCCTTATGGAATCCACTACCCTTCGGTGTGGGTAGAACTTGTGACGTTATTCCAATTTTCTTAACCAGTAGAATCTGACAATGGTGCAAAGCTGGTGGGATGCCACTCCGTAATTACATTGTATTAGATTGTAACTTCTGGCTTACTACCATACTCTGTTTCTGTGTTTGGTGAAGCAAGATATGACAAGGACCTACGGCAAGACACTAAGGCCCTTAGTCCAGTAGCTTATAAGGACCTGAATTCTGCCAACAACCATAGGAATGAGGAAACAACTCTTTTCCTAGTCAAACCTTCAGATGGGACTGTAGCACAGGCCAATATCTTGACTGTGGCCTTATGAGAGACCCTGATACAGAGGACACAGCTAAGCCATGTGCAAACTCCTGACCCACGCAAATAGTAACATAATAAATGTGTACTGTTTTAAGCAACTAAGTTTGTGTAATTTATCATGTACCAAG
Organism: Ailurus styani; assembly: GCA_002007465.1. NCBI lineage: Eukaryota > Metazoa > Chordata > Mammalia > Carnivora > Ailuridae > Ailurus > Ailurus styani. Next base: position 5,402,434 of record LNAC01000039.1, read on the forward strand.
AGATAATACAGTCAGTGTGTGCTAGAGTACTGTCCTAAAGAATGTTATGTGGAGTTATAGCTAGTATTGGTGAATATAGTGTGAAGAATTGGGGAGGGGCTTTGAGGGAATGTTGGGAGATAAGATTAGTTTGAAAGAGCAGGATCTATTAGGAGGGCACTTAAACATTCATGTTTTCAGCTAATACTGATTGAACACATTATGCTCAACACTTTTGGGGGGCAATGCTACACAGTTTAAGCAAAGATGAACAAGGTTTTACATAGCTTAAAATCTGACAGAGACCTGACAATCAACAAATAAGTAAATACAAGAGGACAGTAAGAATTATTCCGAGAATTAAAGTGGAATGGTGTGTTAGGGAGTTTATCTACTTGGGTACTGTGGATTAGAAAGTAAGGAAAGGTGTGGCAGGCCTGGAGAATGGCCCCCACATCCATTCTCTCCCTGTTTCCTCTTAAGTAACAGAATCGGCCAATTTTTGACCAGGCAACTAGCTACCCAAGCAGGAACCCTACTTTCCAGCCTCCCTTGCAGGTAGGTGTGAACACGTGACTAAGTGAGCAGAACTGATACTGCAATTTCCAGGTCTTATGTTCATAAGAAAATTGTTTTTTCTGCACTTTCTCTTTTTCCTTTTTTTCCAGGCTGGAATATAGACAGATGTGGACGAGCTTTAATCATGTGAATGAAGACTGCACGCCGTGATAAGAACAGGCTAGAAGGAACCAAGGTCCCTCTCTGATCTCCCGAAGCAGGGTGCCCACTCACCCTTTACCACCTCCTTGCCTCTGGATGTTATGTGAAAGAGAAATAAACTTTAATCTTTTTCTCAAGTTACTGTATTTGGGGGTCTCTTTGTTATCTTAGTTTAGCCTATGCCCTACTACTACAGGTGACCTCTCAGAGGCGGGGACATTTAAGCTAAGAGCTGAGTGAAAAGAATGAAAAAGTTATACAAAGTGGAGAAAGAACATTTGAGACAAATGAAAAGGACCTAAAAAGAGAAAGGTCAGTATGCCTAGGGCATAGAAAGTGAACGAACAGTGGAGATGGCTTAGAGAAAAATTAGTTGAGGACCACATCATGCAGGGGTTTGAAGGCTAAGGCAAAGAATTTTTATTTTAAGTGTAAGTGGAAACCACTGGAGAATTTTTAAATATTGGGAAGTGTCACAATTGGATCTATGTTTTAAAAAATTCACTTGGGGGGCTCCTGGGGGGCTCAGTCCTTAGGTACCTGCCTTCAGCTCAGATCATGATCCCAGGGTCCTGGGATCAAGCCCCTGCATCAGGCGCTCTGCTCAACGGGAAGTCTGCTTCTGCTTCTCCCTCTCTCTCTGCCACTCCCCGTGCTTGTGTTCCCTCTCTCACTGTCTCTCTTTCTATCAAATAAATAAAATCTTAAAATAAAATAAAAAAATTACTTGGGCTTGCCCTCCAGTAAATCATCTGAGAGAGCCAAAGATATGTTTTGGACATATTAAGTTTAGCAAAATATTCAAATGAGATTAACTGACCAACTTAGTAATTAGTACAAGGGACTTTGAGCCTCAAGATGGTAATAATGCTTAAGAAAAATAATACATTTTACAAAGGACCAATCCAATTGGTAGACACTATTTAAATTATCCTCTATCAAATTAACAAGGACTTACCTTGCCAAGACTCTTGGCACTTTTATATTAACTTAAATTGCATTGGGAAAAAGCATAATGGTAATTGAAAAGCAACTAATTATAAGCAATTATAAGCCAAATTATGTTTATACCACAATTAGTGTTTGAGGTGGTTTAGTAGATAGATTCTTCATTTCAATAAGCAACCATCAAATAATTGAATAGCTTGTAAAACACAAATACTTCTTTTATCTTTATTCCAAGTATAACCACCACATTCTCTTTGAATTATTATTATCATAAAATAAGCAACATTTATCTTTTGTCCCAATTCCCAGTTTGAGTTGGATGCTTTTAAAAACATGGCAAGAGTAGTCTATGTACCTACCACACAACATAGCTTCTTTCAACAGGTTTCATGGAGAAATATGAACAAATTCACATTCTTGTAAGACAAATACTACCCTGGAGGGAATCTAGAGTGCAAATTCAAACCACATCTTTTTCATTAAGTTTTTCACGCTTAAAACATTATCTCATTTACTTTCGTTTGAGGGAAGTCTTTTGTGTTGTGACAATGGTAATTTTTATGTCAGGCTGGGTTTTTTACTCCCATATTCCAGAGTAAAAGTCATAACTTTGTTACCACAATTTTGTCACCTCAGGTTAAACTGTTTGAAAACGACGACTTGTCAACTATTTTACAGTTCACGTTGATTACTTAAGTATTAAATTTATAGTTATTTTTAATTTTTTTTTAATTCATGGTTCTTTAAGTCACCGCCAGTGATAGGTCAGAATGCCTGTTACATGAATTTTCAAATTCTTCTGAAGCACGTGAGATGATATCACCATAAATTTTGCAGAGGGCGAACCCCTTTCAACTAGTTCATCAGTTTGAGAACACTCAAAGACGAAATTATCAAACAATTTCAGATTATATTTAATAAACCAGTTTCTAGAAATAGTTCTGCAAAATAAATTCCCACCAGTTGACCTAATCGAGCACGGAATTGCCAGTGCTTTCACCGCAGCTGCTGCACTCGGCCAACTCCAAGGCTTGGCGAGCCACATGGTGGGAGGTAGGTAGAGCCGGGAGCCCTCCGGGGCTGGGCGCCACGTTGCTTTTCTCTTTTTAAATAGGAAGACAACGCTTCTGGCTATTGTGTAGACGGGTCGAGAACTGCGTTTACTCGCACATCAGCTAAGGCACGAGCAGAATTAAAGTGCCTTCTAATCCGACCCTGAGCAACATGTGCGTCACGGACAAATGTTGAGTTTTAATGCGTGGCTTCTTTGGCCTTGGGGGAAATGCACTTTAGAGAATGGCCAAGTGCCTCGGCAATCGCGGGGAACTGCACAGGATCAAAACCACCACGCCATCCCAGCAGTGGCCACCGCCCCCACAGAACCCCGCCAACCCTTCCTAAGGATCCACCCATGTTCTCTGCTAATCGGTTGTTTAACGCAGCGCGGCACAGCCTTTCCTTACTCAGTTCCCGTTCTCCCCACCCATTCCGCATTCGACCCCAGGTTTCCAATCCCCAGCCGCACCACACAGTGCCGTCTCCCGCCTAGGGGACAGCGCGAAGCCGAACCGCAGCGCGGCGGGTAGCTCCCCGCGCTCCTGGCAGGCGGGCCGCCAGCCAGCCGCAACTCGGCGGCTGCTGATTGACAGGCGGCGGCAGCAATGAGCCCCGGGGGCGGGATGCTGCGTCACTTCCTGGCCTTTCGGGGGAGACGGGGTATATAAATGCGGTGCTCACGCAGCGCCCTCGCTTCCACAGTATGGCCGGCGACATTAGCTAGCGCTCGCTCTACTCTCTCTAACGGGGAAACAGCGGACTACAAGAGACTGAACTGTATCTGCCTCTATTTCCAACAGACTCACGTTCAACTTTCGCTCACAAAAAAAGCCGGGAAAATTTTATTAATCCTTTTTTTTAAAAAAAGTTAATATAAAATTATAGCAAAAAAGAAAAAAAAAGGAACCTGAACTTTAGTAACAGCTGGAACAATCCGCAGCGGCGGCGGCAGCGGCGGGAGAAGAGATTTAATTTAGTTGATTTTCTGTGGTTGTTGGTTGTTCGCTAGTCTCACGGTGATGGAAGCTGCACATTTTTTCGAAGGGACCGAGAAGCTGCTGGAGGTTTGGTTCTCCAGGCAGCAGCCCGACGCAAACCAAGGATCTGGAGATCTTCGCACCATCCCCAGGTGGGTGCTGGGGGCTG
>LNAC01000039.1:5406506-5430589 GCA_002007465.1 Ailurus styani
GGGGGGCAGCGGCCGCGTCCACGCGGGGCGCGAGCCGGCTCCTCCCGCCGCCGTTGCTGGGCCGGGCGCTGCCGGGGGGGAGGGGAGGAGGCCGGCGCGCCGCGTGCTCAGGTAACGTCGCCCGCTCGGGGTGGTGTGTGGGCCCGCGCCGTCCGACTGTCCCCTCCGGAGTTGGCGGTCCGGGGCCCTGCGTGGGGACGTCTTGGGGCCGCGCGGGCTGCCTCCCGGCAGGTGTGGCTCCCCAGGCTTAGTCAGGCGCTAATTTGGGCGTGCCCGTCTCGGCGAGCGGAGAGAGAGGGAGCGAGTCTGAAGCCGGGCTGGTTCTCCCCGCGTGCTGCGGGAGGAGGGGGCTCTCCCGGCCTCGGACTGAGGGTCTGGCGCGCAGGCCTCCCGCCCGCGGTCCGCGCTGGCAGCATGTGGCGCCCGGGCGGCGGGGATTGGACGGGAGCAGTGTCGCAGTGGCTGGGCCCCACCGCCGCCTTAACGTGCTCTGCACCAAATCCTTTTCGGGGCGGCCCCGGGAGACGGCCGCGGAGCCCACTGAGCCTTGCCCCCGAGACTCTTGACCTTGGGTGTGTAACCTGTTACCGCGTCGGCGGGTTCCGGGCGAGGTGCGGGGTGCTGGGAGGTTTGACTGCATTTACGGGCTAGAGGCCCGTCTGAGCCGGGACATAATACCTTTAGTGCCTAAGCTTGCAAAGGAATCCAGGGCCCCAGCCTCCCACCCCGGGCAGTCACGCGAGAGAGCTTGGCTGATCGCGCAGAAAAGGAGAGGTCTTCTTGTGGTTTGGGCAAAGCCGAGCGCAGATAAAAGCGCAGGCGGTCGCGAAGGTGCTGGGCCTTTGGTGGCGGCGCTCACACCGCTATCTACCCCTTGCCTTTCCGCGCACAAGTGCGGCGAGGGTGGCGGTGCCGCGGAGGAACCGGCGCGGCTGCCTCGTTGAGGCGACGACCAATGAGCTCCTGGGCCCGACTGAGAGCCTGGCCCCAGGGTGTGGGCCAATGGGCGTTTCAGGAATGTAGGCTGCGCTCTCCGCCGTCCCTGACAAAAAGCAACTGCCGAAGGGAGTCCAGGCGGACACGTGCTGCCGGGACTTTTAAGGCAGTCTGTCTATCCTGAAGGATTCTCCTGCTGGAAAGCGTCGTGTTAGCTAAAATATGACAGGTCTCATTTTTCAGGCTTTGTGCGACACATAAAATGTCCAACGTAGCCCTTTACTACGTGCCAGGCTGAGCTTTAACACTATATTATAGGAAGCAGTTACTTACAAATACGGGGAAGCTTAGTATTTCCTCCATTTCACAAAGGGGAAAAACTCCCTGGTGGTGGTGGTGGTGGTTTGCTCTGATGAAACAATTGTCGTTAGATAATCCTGTCAGTGAAGACTTACTAATAAGTCTTAGAGGGTGGAAAACAAACTGTTTTGCTCTGGCTCTGCAAATGTTTGGAAGCTTTAAATTGGTAAGCACGCATTCTTAATAAAGAGGGGTTTTCCTCCCTCCAAGTTCTTAGGCAGAAATGCCAGAATTTAAGCTTGGGCTTTTCTGGTTAAATTCCCTGAGTCAAGAAGCGGGGAGAAAGGCTTATAAAAGGGTAGCTTGCTTGCTGTAAATGTTTTGAGAATCACTTTCCCTTTGTACTTTGAGCAGCTGAAATTGTTTTGCTTCCTCGGTGTGGCTCTTAAAATGATGGCTAAAGTTAGACCTTAAAGGACAGAATATTCTGCTTTGTTCGTGATTTAGTGCCACAACGTTTTATAGACATTAAACATTCGTTAAATCGCTGTTTTGAGAGTTTATATCACATTTCAGCTGTTGCAGATAGAGCAAGTAAGCACTGAAAAATCTGTTCCATTTAGCTGAAGTCCATTGGCAACCTTGGTAGGAACTTTTCTCTGTGACCTGTCAAGCAAGAATGCACAGCTTAGGTTATTTATAAGGATGTAAAAATAACGTGGAAAATAATAGATGCTAGGTAAATCATTAAAATCAATAGCCTGGCCAGAGGGATCATTGGCTTCTGGTTTCTTGAGTTGGGTTTTGCTGGCCCCAGAGGATTATAATCTAGAAGAGTAATGCATAATGAAATGGTTAAGTACATTGCCCTGTAATATCTAAATTTGAGTTCAGACAGCATTTAATAGCTAGCTGTTTGATGTCTCCTCATCTCTAAAATGAAGATAATAATGGCGTACCTACCTTCATAGGGTCTTTGTGAGGGTTAAGTGGCTTAATACATGTACTTAAGAAACTGACACATGGTAACCACACTATAGGTATTATTATCATCTTTTGGGGGGAGTTGTTATGTTTGCCTTTAAAGACCATCTCCCCCGCCCGCCCCCCCCCCTTTTTTAAAGATTTTATTTACTTGAGAGAGAACAGTTGAGGGGGGGAGTGCAGAGGAAGAAGTAGCCTCCCGGCTGAGCGAGGAGCCTGGCGTGGGCCTCAATCCCAGGACCCTGAGGTCATGACCAAAGCCTAAGGCAGACGTTTGACTGACTGAACCACCCAGGCACCCCTCCTTTTCTCCTTTTTTAAACAAACAAGGCTGTTCATACAAGTATGTTGCTATGAACACTAATATGTCATTTGGCATACCATATTGTGTGAACAATCTGTATGTGTTTCTGTTACGTGTACACTTAGGTGTAGAATTGTTGAGTCATAAGGTGTGCGCATGTATATATCCAGCATGAGGGTGCTAGTTGCTCCATATCTTCATCCAACACTTGGTATTATCTTTTTAATTTTAGCTATTGTGGGTGTATAATAGTATATGCTTCCCATTGGACTAATGGAGTTGAGCATCCTTTCATATCTTTATTCGCCATTTGGATATCTTTTGTGAAATGCTGCTTGTTATTTTATAATGCCTTTTCAGTCTGTAGGAGTTCTTTATATATTGTGGATGAATTCTAATGTGTGTTACAGATACCTTTCACCCTTAATGGCTTCCTTTTTCATTCTGTTAGTGATATCTTTAGAAACAGAAGTGCATAGGGTTTGTTTGGGGGGGGTTAAAATTTTATTTATGTATTTGAAAGAGAGCATGAGCGGTGGTGAGGGGCAGAGAAGGGAGAAGCAGCAGGCTCACCGCTGAGCAGGAGAGCCTGAAATGGGCCTCCGTCCTAGGACCCGGGGATGGTGACCTGAGCTGAAGGCAGAGGCTTTTAACCAACCAAGCCACCCAGGCACCCCAGAAGTGCATAGTTTTAATGTAATCCAGTTTATCAATATTTTCCCTTTAGTGGTTAGCAGGGTTTTTTTTTATTTTAAGTAACCTTATACAGGCAACATGGGGCTTGAACTTTATCAAGAGTCTCATGCTCTACCAACTGAGCCAGCCAGCTGCCTCTGGTTGGCAGTTTTGCATCCTATTTAAGATATTTTGCTCATTTTAAATTTTTTTTTTAAAGATTTTATTTATTCATTTGACACAGAGAGAGAGATTACAAGNTTTGCTCATTTTAAATTTTTTTTTTAAAGATTTTATTTATTCATTTGACACAGAGAGAGAGATTACAAGTAGGCAGAAAGGCAGGAGAGAGAGAGGAGAGAGGAGGAAGCAGGCTCCCTGCTGAGCAGAGAGCCTGATGCGGGCCTCGATCCAGGACCCTGGGATCATGACCTGAGCCGAAGGCAGCGGCTTTAACCCACTGAGCCACCCAGGCGCCCACTTTGCTCATTTTAGATAAATGAACATGTTCTTTTTTTCCTCCTAAATTTTGTCCTGCTTTTCATATTTAGATCTGCATTCCATCTGGAATTTTATTTTATTTTTTTATAGATTTTATTTATTTATTTGACAGAGAGAGAGAGATCACACGTAGGCAGAGAGGCAGGCAGAGAGAGAGGGGGAAGCAGGCTCTCCACCAAGCAGAGAGACCCTGAAATCATGACCTGAGCCGAAAGCAGAGGCTTAACCCACTGAGCCACCCAGGTGCCCCTGGAATTTTATTTTTAATACAGTATGAGGGAATACAGTGCACTTGAAGCAAAATTGGCTCATCTTTCCAAGCTTTAACTCCAAGTCGATCTGGAACTGTTAAACATTTCCCACTAGCCTGTAGGCCATTTAGTAGAATTTACCTTACCTGTAATCTGAACAAATACAGAACACTAAGAATCTTTTTACTAACTTCTCAAGGAGACAAAGGGTGCATTATATGGTTGTTTTTGTTGTTTTGAGAGAGTATGAGAGGGGGCAGGGAGGGACAGAGGGAGAATTTTTTTCTTAAGGTTTTATTTGGGGAGAGGGACAAGCAGACCCCCCCCCCAGGTACAGAGCCCAATTGCAGGGCTTGATCCCGAGGACCACGAGGCTGCGACCTGAACCGAAGTCGGACGCTTAACTGACTGAGCCACCCAGGGACCTTGGGGAGAGAGAATATTAGGTAGGCTCCATGGAACCCAGTGCAGGCACAGGATCTCACAACCCTGAAATCATGACCTGAGCTGAAATCAAGTCAGTCACTTAACCCACCAAGCCACCCAGACGCCCCTTTTTGTTCTTGGGTTGTAAGATCAAGCCCACATTGGGCTCTAAAAAAAAAATAAATTTTAAACGTGGAAAGTCTTCTGTGGCTCAGGTTGAAGAATACTGGTTAACAGTATGTTGAAGAAAAAGCTGCAGTCCAGTGCATCCATATGAATAAAGGAATAGATGATATGTTCTAAAACAGACTTATTTCACACATTACTTGAATTTGAAATGTGAAAGGAAGGTGGTATATTAGGTTTAACCTGCAGTTCCTCCAGCAGTTTTTCAGATTTCAAAAGGATGTGAACAGAAGTCAGTGATCATATATTAAAAGGTCTTACGGTTGCTGGACCAAACAAAAGCCTTTTATGTTATAGGAAATGGCAGCTTTGGGGAGGAAGTCTGTTAGAAAATAAGAAATTTTGCTGAGAAGAAAGATTTTTGCTTTTGAATTCATAATCCTGAGCTGCTGTTCCTAGTAATGAGGTGGGTTCAGATGGGAAATTGTAGTGGAGGCGAAGAGAATGAATGAATAAAGGAGTATTATTTGCACAGTTAATGTGAAACCATAAAAACTAGAATCTATAGTGTTCATGTTGGAGAAGACATTTAGGACTAGTGGGGTGTTCAGCTATTTTTCTCCTGCAAATTTTGTAAGCTAAAATTTAATTTTTAGTAAAGGATTGGGGGCAGTTGCAAAGATTGTAAATCACACTTCAACATTAACTTTCCCAGGACTCCTGCCTTGTTTACCCACATCATTGCACAGTATTGCAGTATCGGTGATTTTACATTGAAGAAATTTATAACCCAATGATTGCCAAGAAACCTTAGTGTAAATGTTTCAAAGTAAGAAAATCTTCATGTTGAATTAAGCTTCATTATATTCTTTTTTTTAAGATTTTATTTATTTGACAGAGATTACAAGTAGGCAGAGAGAGAGGAGGAAGCAGGCTCCCTGCTGAGCAGAGAGCCCGGTGCTGGGCTCAATCCCAGGACCCTGAGATCATGACCTGAGCCGAAGGCAGAGTCTTTAACCCACTGAGCCACCCAGGCGCCCCTCACATCTTGCTTCTTGATTTATTCTTTTTTTGAACCTATTGGCTCTCTTGATACTGTCTTTTTGGTTGATCATTCAGCTATGTTTTAAGATGTTTTAAAGCAACTGCGTTCTTTCACACTGTGACTTTGAAAAAATACTAGAGGGGGTTTTTTTAGGTGAGGAAGAGTTTGGTTACACAGTGTATTCACTAATGGTGAATGAGTGCAAGAGCATTTTGGTTTCCCTCAAGATGAAATAAGCACACTCGACCTAGTCTCTTGGATTTACTAAAAGTCTTGGGCAGAATATGGAACAGCTGAGGACTTTGAAAAGTAAATGTTGGCAGGTGAATTGAAGAAGGAAACCATAAGTCAAAATACCTGTTTCTCCCCCCCCCTTTTGGTTATCTCTTGGGGTCATCTGAAAAGCTGCCAGAAGCTGGTAACTGCACACTAGGTTCAGACAAAAGGCGTTCCAGGAGAGGTCCTTTTTTTCTGGTCTGCAGAGAAGGAAAGGGAGCCAGCTCCTTTGGGTCAGAAAGAGTAGGGAAAATCCCTTTCTTGTTTTTGTTTTTGTATTGCTGTGTGTGTGTTTGTTTTCTGCCCACAGCACCGGCAGCCCTGTAACAGTTGTGGTCAGACAGGTGCCTAACACTCGGGGTACAGGAGGGGGACCCCTTTTTGACCAGAGGAATTGTGGTCCCAAGAGTGAAGAGCATCATGTGGATATTCCTATTGCTCTTTTCCCTTTTTATAGCCCAAGTCACAGATAGTCACAGGCAGCTTACTGCAGGTGGACAAACTAAAGCCTTGGCTTTATAGCCAGAGGACCCAAGAATTGGGCCCCCTTCACCCCAAACCAGAAATTGTCAGCAAGACTATGGGAGAGAAAGAGGTAAAGAAAGTGATCCCATAAAGATTTATATAAATACCACTGAGCTGTTCCTGTATAGATCTGATCATAAACAGTATATCAAAGGCTTTTGAAAACTGATAGATCACCTCCCAGTCCCAGTCTGGCCACTGGGTGACACAAAAGCAGGACAGATGTGAATACCATAGCAAGGGCTTTCATAACTAAACTGAAACCGTAACATAACCCAGAGAAGCTGGATAAAAACTTGAAGACTGAACTTTAACCATTCCAACTGCCTGCTAAAACAGTTTTAAAAATCAACATGCTCCTTAGGATTTAAACAAGATGCAATATTATATAACATGATCAAAATGTTCAGGATGTAATCATAAATTGCTCAGTTTATGAATGGAGAATTCGCAGCATCGCTCAAAGGAAAAAGACAACCTCAAGGTGATGCAGGTAAAGCTTTACAAACATCTGTCTATATTCTATAAGAAGAGTGAACACTCCTAAAAGGAAAAGACAAAAGTCTTAGAAAAATAGAAGATGGAACTTAAAAGCACAATAGGAAAATAACTGCTGAAATAGAAAGTTTGCTTGGGCAGGCTGTAGTAGATTAGAGGTGACATTCTGAACACAGAAAAAAAGATAGAGGGAAGCAAATGTCCCACAGGTCTCAAACAATAAAGGAGCATGTGACAATTTTAGATTTAAAAATGTTAAGGCTTCATGGGGCGCCTGGCTGGCTCAGTCAGTAGAACATCTGACTTTTGATCTTGGTTGTGGGTTCAAGCCCCAGAGATTACTTTTTAAAATAACAGAAAATAAAAGTTTTAAGGTCATTCGTTATTTTCCCAAATGTCCATAAGATTTAATCAGAATAATCACTGCCAGATTCAATACTTGAGGGCCTCTTATGAACTGGGCTAGGCACTGCAGATAAAAACAATAAAACACAAACTCCCTAACTATATGGAATGACTTGTGGGATTTACATGAATACCAAAATAGCCACACAAATAAAATGCTTTGGTAAGCTGAGTATTAAGACCTTTTCATGCAGGCGCCTGCATGGCTCAGTCTGTTAAACCTCTGCTTTCGGCTTAGGTCATGATCTCAGGGTCCTGGGATCGAGCCCTGCATCGAGGGCCTGCTTGCCCCTCTCTCTCTGCCTGCCTGTCTGCCTACTTGTGATCTCTCTCTCTCTGTCTAAATAAATAAAAATCTTTTTTTTTTTTTAAAGATTTTATTTATTTATTTGACACAGAGAGAGAGATCACAAGTAGGCAGAGAGGCAGGCAGAGAGAGAGGAGGAAGCAGGCTCCCTGCCGAGCAGAGAGCCCGATGTGGGCCTTGATCCCAGGACCCTGGGATCATGACCTGAGCCGAAGGCAGCGGCTTTAACCCACTGAGCCACCCAGGCGCCCTAAATAAATAAAAATCTTAAAAACAAAAACCTTTCCATGAAAAGATCCTTAGTGGGAATAGTGAGGTGACTTGAGCTGGAAGAAGGGTGCTGAGGACAGGTTGTAGGTAGGATGAAATCCATTCCAGCAGTACCGAGAGCAAAGTTTACATGTATCATCTCAACAGAGTTACAGTGCTCACTTACACTCTCTATGGCTTAATTTGGGTGAATAAATTTATGGTGCCCTGTTTCTAGGGAGAAAAATGGTTGGTAGAAAAGCCCCGCGTGACTATAGAGCTAGTTACCTGTGCATTCATCAGTGTGTGTTTTATGTATTTCAGCTGCTCTTCTGATTCATTATATTATAAAATTTGTCTGAGTCAGATGAAAAGGGGGATGCCAGGAGATCTGAAGATTAGATAATAGTTTAGTCTTTGGAAGTAAAAAAAGATCTCTTTAAGTGAGGGGACCCGGTGCTACTGTTGAAGGGTAGAATGACTATACTGAAAATAAAGAATAAAGGCTTATAATGAATGAGATCCTTAGTCCTTAACCCTCTTTTGCCTACCAGAAATCTTAATGTTCTCTAGGCAAGAGAATGGAATGTTTGGATAATCTGACCTGCCCAGGAAAGAACTTTAAAAAAAAAAAAAAAATTGATAGGGAGGGAGTTCTGCCCAGTACCCTGTTTAGAGACCCACAGTAGTACAAGCCCCATCCACGTGTGTAGGCTTTCTGACTATAGTTAAGTCTTAGTACCCTAATCTTGGCCGAGAATCATTCAAAAGAAATGTTGAAAGGAAACAGTTGGGGGAACATCTGAGGATAAATTAATGCATAGAAAAGCAAAGCAAATGAAAATGGAAGATAGCCTTTAAATCCAGAGGCAGGGCGCCTGGGTGGCTCAGGTCATGATCTCAGGGTCCTGGGATTCAGGCCTGCATCGGGCTCTCTGCCCAGCAGGGAGCCTGCTTCTCCCTCTTCCTCTGCCTGCCTCTCTGCCTACTTGTGATCTCTCTGTCAAATAAATAAATAAAATTTTTTTTAAAAACCACACACACACAAAAAATAAATCCAGAGGCAAAGTTCTACAAGAAAGAAAAAGTTATAGAGCACGACTAAAAGTCTTAATGTACTATTGTTAACACTGCTGTATGATAGTGAAAGTTAAGAGAATAAATCCCAAGAGTTCTCATAGTGGAAAGGTTTTCTTTCTTTGCTTTCTTTTTTTATTGTATCTGTGAGATGATGGATCTAACTTTCTGTGGTAATCATTTCATAAATGTGTTAAGTCAAACCATTATGTTGTGTACCTTAAACTTAGAGTGATGAATGTCAATTATCTCAATAAAATTGGGGGTGAAGGAGTCTGCGTGAATAGTGAATATAACTGAGGAGGTAACATGCCCAGTGGGTAGAAGAGAATATTTGCAAGAGTGGTGAATTCTAGTGGGAAGTCATTAGGTAAGATCTGAATTAGATAAGCTCTAAAGAGAGAGACCTTGGGCGCCTGGGTGACTCAGTGGGTTAAAGCCTCTGCTTTCGGCTCAGGTCATGATCTCAGGGTCCTGGGATCGAGGCCCGCATCGGGCTCTCTGCTCAGCAGGGAGCCTGCTTCCCCCCCTCTCTCTCTCTGCCTGCCTCTCTGCCTCCTTGTGATCTCTCTCCCTCTGTGAAATAAATAAAAAATCTTTATTTTTTTTTAAAGAGAGAGACCTTGTATTTTTATTATTTACCTACATATCCAGTGCTTGAATTTTTACCATCAAGTAGGTAAATTTTGTATACATTATGTAATTTAGTCTATATCAGTCATGTGAAGTAGGTTTTATTGCCCACCAGGTATAAAGAAACCAAGCCCAGAGATATTTAATTGCAAGAAATGTCACAAAGCTGGATACCTGAGTGGCTCAGTTGGTTAAAGCGGCTGACTTGAGCTCAGGCCATGATCCCAGGACTGAGTCCCTCATCAGGCTCCGTGCTCAGTGGAGAGCCTGCTTCTCCCTTTCCCTCTGCTGCTCTCCTGGCTTATGCACTCGCTCCCTTGCTCGCTTGCTCTCTGTCAAATAAATAAATAGAATCTTTTAAAAAAAAAGAAGAAGAAGAATGAAAGAAATTTCACAAAGCAGAAAAGCAATAGCTTCTTTTATTTTTTTTATTTTTTTACTTTTTTAAAGACTTTATTTATTTGACACAGAGCGAGATCAGATCACAAGTAGGCAGAGAGGCAGGTAGAGAGAGAGGAGGAAGCAGGACCCTGAGATCATGACCTGAGCTGAAGACAGAGGCTTTAACCCACTGAGCCACCCAGGCGTCCCCAATAGCTTCTTTTAGAGCCCCACTCTAAAGGGTGTTATTTGTGGAATTGAAATACAGTGGATTCTGAAATGTTCACACGTTGGTGAACTTTGAGTTTTAGAAATAGGAAAGCCCGGGGTGCCTGGGTGGCTCAGTTGGTTAAGTGTCTGCGTTCAGCTCAGGTCATGAGCCCTGGGTCGTGGGATCGAGTGCAGCATCGGGCTCCCTGCTCACTGGGGAGCCTGCTTCTCTCTCTCCCTCTCCCTCTGTCTGCCCTGTGTGTGCTCCCTCTCTCTCTCTAGCTCTTACTCTCGCTCAAATAAATAAATAAAATCTTAAAAAAAAAAAAAAGAAAGAAAGAAATAGGAAAGCCCAAGCGATTGCATGACCACCTACAATAAGAGGATTAAAATGATCAGTTTGTGTTGCTCAGAACTGGGTCTTAATTGTAACATTTTTTTCTTCCTAAACAACAAATCGTACCACTTAAAAAATTTGAAACTGGGCTCCTCGGTGGTTCAGTCGTTAAGTGTCTGCCTTCAGCTCAGGTCGTGATCCCAGTGTCCTGGGATCAAGCGCCACATTGGGCTCCCTGCTCAGCTCGAAGCCTGCTTCTCCCTTTCCCTCTCCCACTCCCCCTGCTTGTGTTCCTTTCTTTGCTCTGTCTCTCTCTGTCAAATAAATAAAATCTTTTTAAAAATTTTTTGAAACAAACTGCCAAAATATGGCCCACTCTGATGTGTATTTTTTTTCCTTATTTTTAAAGATTTATTTATTTCTTTGAGAGAGAATGAGATAGCACGAGGTTGGGGGAGGGTCAGAGGAAGAAGCCTACTCCCCGAAGTGCAGGGAGTCCAATGTGGGACTCGATCCTGGCACTCCAGGATCATACCTGAACCGAAGGCAATTGCCCAACCAACTGAAGCACCCAGGCACCCCAAATGTATATTTTTTTCTTTATATAAACAGTTGATGGCACCTTTTTGAAAGATAGCTAATTGTCAGCTCTCTTTTAAGAATTGTTTGGCAAGGGCTTTTGGGTGGTTCAATCAGTTAAGAGTGTGACTCTTGATTTTTGGCTCAGATAATGATCTCAGGGTTGTGAGATCCAGCCCTGTGTAGGGCTCCACACTTTGGGCAGTCTGCTTGAGATCATTTTCTCTCTCCCCCTCTCCTCCCATTTTCCATCTCTAAAAAGTAAAAATAAATTTAAATCTTTATTTTTTTATTATTTATTTGACAGTATAAGCAGGGGGAGTTGGACAAGGAGAAGCAGGCTCCCCTGCTGAGCAGGGAATCCAATGTAGGACTCTATCCCAGGACCCTGGAATCATGACCTGAGCCAAAGGCAGGTCCTTAACCGACTCAGCCACCCAGGCACCCCAAAAATAAAAATAAAATTTAAAAACTCCTTGGTAAAGTTACAGGCAAATAGGCTCTATAATCATTAGTATGTCTAGGGCACCTGGGTGGCTCAGTTGGTTTAAGCAACTGCCTTCAGCTTACGTTATGATCCTGGAATCCCAGGATCAGTTCAGCATTGTGCCCCCTGCTCATCAGGGAGTCTACTTCTCCCTCTGACCTTACCCCCCTCTCGTGTGCATTTGCACGCACGCTGTCTCTCTCTCTCAAATAAATAAATAAAATCTTAAATCATTAGCAAGCCTAATTCATCTCAGTTTTTTCAGGTAGGTCTCAGTACTGTTCGGTTTAACTAATTTACCCAACATAGGAATTATGGCTGCGATTGGTCATATAATTTCTTTTAGAAAATGATGAAACAGGCAGAAAATGCTAGCAGGATTGACGGGTACTATGCTTGTGGGGTTTTGTTTTTGTTTTTGTTTTTTTAAGATTTTATTTTAAGGTTTTATTTATTTATTTATTTGACAGAGAGAGAAAGAGAGAGATCACAAGTAGGCAGAGAGATAGGAGGAAGCAGGCTCCCCCCTGAGCAGGGAGCCCAATGCGGGCCTTGATCCCAGGACCCTGAGATCATGACCTGAGCCAGAGGCAGAGGTTTTAACCCACTGAGCCACCCAGGCACACAAGATTTCATTTATTTATTTTTTTAAGTTATCTCTGTACCCAACATGGGCTTGAATTCACAACCCTGAGATAGAGTGTTGCATGCTCTACTGGCTGAGCCAGCCAGGTGTCCCTATGCTTGATTTTTAATACAAAAGAATAAAACATACCTCTTTTTGTGCTGGCTGTGCTCTTGAGGATTTCTTTTACAGAGTCTTAATTGGATAAGAAAACTAACCATAATATGCTATTTTCTTGGGTATACAAGAATGATCTGTCAAACATTAAGAGTCTTAAAAACTTTCTTTTCTAGCCTTTAATCTGGTAATTATAAGCTTGTCCTATGGAATTGTTTTATGTATTTCTGTTTGTAGTGGGCACACTAAAGAGGAGGCACTTTTTAGGTCTCAATCAGATAAAATTAAAACCAATTTCTTTAGTTATGTCCATTTGATTTCCATTTTGCTGTCTATTGCCTATACTACAGACTTATCACTTTGTTGAAATGTGCATTTTTCGATTCTATTAAAAAGAGTTGTATAATGTTCCCCAAAATTTTATTGACTTTGAATTGCCAACTAAAGCCATGTTTCAAGTTTTTGATGCTTCTAGACTTTAGACACCACCAGGTATTACAATTAGCTGCTAATTTGATAGAAAATAGCATCTAAACAGTATGAGTTCCAACTTACAGTCTGGCCTTTGAATCTTTTTTGCCAATCTAATCAGTGAAGGAAAATATGTTTTTTAAATTGTAATTCCGCCAGTAAGATTAAAAATCTAAGATTTTTTTTAAGATTTTATTTATTTATTTGACACAGAGAGAGAGATTACAAGTAGGCAGATGTTTTTTAAATTGTAATTCCGCCAGTAAGATTAAAAATCTAAGATTTTTTTTAAGATTTTATTTATTTATTTGACACAGAGAGAGAGATTACAAGTAGGCAGAGAGGTAGGCAGAGAGACGGAGAGGAGGAAGCAGGCTCCCTGCTGAGCAGAGAGCCCGATGCGGGCCTCGATCCCAGGACGCTGAGATCATGACCTGAGCCAAAAGCAGAGGCTTTAACCCACTGAGCCACCCAGGCGCCCAAAAATCTAAGAATTTGATAGGCAAGGGGCTCCTGGATGGCTCAGTCGGTTAAGTGTCTGCTCAGGTCACGATCCCAGAGTCCTGGGATCAAGTCCCCATGTCAGGCTCCCTGCTCAGTGGGGAGCCTGCTTCTCTCTCCCTCTGCAGCTCCCCCTGCTTGTGCTCTCTGTCAAGTAAGTGAATAAAATCTTTAAAAAAAAAAGAACTTGATAGGCAAAAAATCATCTCATTTTGACTTAATTTCTTCACTTGCTTGTTGGCGAAAGGTAATGATTTTCCTTGATTTATGGACCTTTTAAATTTCCTCTGCGGGCTCCTGGGTGGCTCAGTGGGTTAAAGCCTCTGCCTTCAGCTCAGGTCATGATCTCGGTCCTGGAATTGAGGCCTGAACCGGGCTCCCTGCTCAGCGGGGAGCCTGCTTCCTCCTCTCTCTCTTTGCCTGCCTCTCTGCCTACTTGTAACCTCTCACTATGCCAAATAAATGAATAAAATATTTTTATAAATAAATTTCCTTTGTGCACGGCTTATTCATTTCGTCATTTTTTTTCTTAGTAAATTGCAAATAGCTTATAATTTCTAGTTTTCCAGTTTGCTCTTTGTTACTTGGTGGATATGTCAATGTAGGTAGACTTTTGAAATAAAACTAAATGTTACCCAGAAGCTGGAAAAAGAATGTGACAACAAATATGAAATACATGGTATAAATTGTTAGAACACCGAAGTGTAAAAAGCTTTATAATTTTTATTCAAGTGGGCAAGTACTATTCGACTTAATCATCTTTTTTGTTATTGAATAATAGATCTGAATGGGACATTCTTCTGAAGGATGTGCAATGTTCAATCATAAGTGTGACAAAAACTGACAAGCAGGAAGCTTATGTACTCAGGTAAGTCCTGCCAAAACAGGTGTTAGTGACCTGATTTCAGTCTGAATCATACTTTCCATGGAATAGCAAATTGTTCCTCTGGATCTTAGTACTATAATCATTTTTACCTTACTTTGAGAAATAATGGTATAAAACAAAATGTTTAGATGTCTCTGCGGTATATAGGAGATCAACATGTTCATAGGTACAAAGCTAGTTTATCCAATAAAAACATTGGAGTTTTTTGTTTGTTTGCTTGTTTTATTTTTTTATTTGAAAGAGAGCACCCAAGCAGGGATCGGGGCAGAGGGAAAGGGAGAAGCAGAGTCCCCGCTGATCAGGGAGCCCGACGCAAGGCTCTATCCCAGGACCCTGAGATCATGACCTGAGCCGAAGGCAGACAATCAATTGAGCCACCCAGGTGCCCCAGTAAAAACATTAGTTTCTTATACATATTATAATGGACCTTGCAGCTACCAGACTGAACAAGGTGCATAAGGTGCCTGGTTTTTACTAAGCTTGTATTTGGCATATACAGGTGTTTATCAAAAGCTTATTATGTGCCAGGCCCTGAGTAAAAACAGATTCCTTTCCTCTTGGAGTTTATTATCTGAAAGAAGTAATGAAATGTTTACAGAAATACGTGTGAGAGTCGGTGGTACAAGCTGAAGTAAAGTATGACTTTAGTAAATAATCCTAAGATAGGTGAGATGAGAAGGAAAATTTAATAGTAGAAGGGGGTTTGCGTAATGAGGTACTATGTTTTATACCTAATATAAGGCCTTTCTGTGGGTTCCAGAACCTTAAATGATTTCTGTATGATAAAGAGGAACATTGTATAGTGCTTTTCTTTGCTTTTTTCAGATCTTCACATTTAAAATTAATAGTCAAGTTTTACATTGTAAGTAATACAGTAGATTAATTGCATCTCAGTAATTCATAAACATCATTATAACGTTGTGACTTTTTCCAAATGCAGTGAGAGTAGCATGTTTGTCTCCAAGAGACGTTTCATTTTGAAGACATGTGGTACCACCCTCTTGCTGAAAGCACTGGTTCCCCTGTTGAAACTTGCTAGGGATTACAGTGGGTTCGATTCGATTCAAGTAAGTAAGCAAACATTTAATCTTTTTTTTCCCCAGGCAAATGTTAGGGTTCTGATATGCATATGCCTAGTAAATAAATTTGTGTATTTACTGCTTAGTCGTGGTGGGTAATCACTGACTCTTGAAACTAAATGTACACATGTTCTCAAATTCTTGCTTCCGTGCCTATTTAAAAGTTCAGAGCTGAAATTACTGCTCCAGAAATAATGTACCTTGTTTCTACAGTTGTTGTGACCATCATGAATAGATTGGTATTTTTTGGTTTCCAGAAACTCAACAAATTTGCTCTGTGTAACACTATCTCATGGATATTGGTCTGGAACCTTGCTCTGATACAAAAGTCCCAGAGACTTTTGTTTATTGGCCAGCAAAAGAAACTCGCCTTTTAAATATATTTAAGGGAAAACATGTTAAATTTCATTGGAGGAAATATAGATTTGATTTTGATACACATGTGCAGAAAATAGTTGACTAGGAGAGGTGATAGAATCCTACATATATATAAAGTTATTTTTCTTTTTCAGAGCTTCTTTTATTCTCGTAAGAATTTCATGAAGCCGTCTCACCAAGGGTACCCACACCGGAATTTCCAGGAAGAAATAGAGTTTCTTAATGCAATTTTCCCAAGTAAGTTTAAATAGGATGGAAACCCATTTCCTTAGAGGGTCTGTCCTTTCAGAGATCTCTTTATATATGTGAAAGCATGTGAATCCAAATATGGTGGATAATACTTAAGATAAAAATATCAGTAAAGATTACAGATTTTAGAGTGTGCATGCACATCAGGTCAATGTTTTTGAAAAGATGGAAAAAGAAAATGAATTGATCACTTGAGAGAAGGAGAGAGCATCTTTGTCTAGCCAGTTGCTCTAATTTATATCTAACTTTGTGGTTTGTTCCCTTCGTGCAGAAAAATGCATAGTGCCTTCATACACTCATGCTAAGATGCTGGTCCATGTTAAGAAACTCTGGCCTAGCATTCTATTCAGGAATTGAGCTGGCTTAAAAATGATCAACACTGCGAGATCATAGTGTCCCTTCAAACAAATTGGCAAGGTTTTCTTCCATTTACTAAATTTTTATTTATAGACCTTCCTTTTTGAGCTTCATGGTCAGGGAACTAAAGGTTATCTAATCTAACACCCCTAACACCCTTATATCCTAGATGTGGCTGAAAACGTAGGATGATTTTACTAACTTGGCACAAAGCACTCACAGGCAGGATTTAAGATTTCCACCCCCTCCTCCCTCACAGGCATGGAAAAGAAAGTCCAATTTTTATCCTATTCTTACCTACTAATAGGAAGTTATACAAGGCTATATCATTGATGAACATAATTTAGTATAACTATCTCCCAGTTTATTTACTACATTGAGTGAGGCTTTGGAACAAAAATATGGAAAGATTGTATTACATAAAATTACTTGTACTTACTTGGGAATGTAGATAAATGGGTGATCAAATTCCATTTCCTTAATGGAGTTTTATGGGAGAGTGAGGTGTAGTTTTCTCAGCACTCAGACTAACTCACTAGCTGAAGTCTATCTCTGAATGACAGTAAAATAGTTCTAGTGAAATATTTTTTAAGGGATGATGGAGAGCATCCTGCCTACTAGTGAACTCACTTCCCTTCACTGATAACGTTTCTGATAGGAGGCAAGCACTATCACCCAAACCATTGGAGGTGTGGGGGCAAAGCTATCCTACCAAATGGAGCTGTTAGATTTACTTTACGTTCTCTCCCTCAACAGATGGAGCAGCATATTGTATGGGACGTATGAATTCTGACTGTTGGTATGTTGGACACAGTTTTATGGGGGCTTTTTTTATTTGTTTGGGGGTTTTTTGGTCTCTATAGGGTTTATTTTAAATTGCCATTTGTCATTTTTAGAAACTACTTTTTACTTTTATGTAGGTACTTGTATACTTTGGATTTCCCAGAGACTCGGGTAATCAGTCAGCCAGATCAAACCCTGGAAATTCTGATGAGTGAGCTTGACCCAGCAGTTATGGACCAGTTCTACATGAAAGATGGTGTTACTGCAAAGGATGTCACTCGTGTAAGCAGTTTCAAGAATAATTCTGGATTCTTCTTGGGGACCAAATAATTTTAATTCATTTTCATTTTATTTTTCAAATTTTTCAAATTTCAAGTTTTCAAATTCAGTCATTCCTTTCCCAGGAGAGTGGAATTCGTGACCTGATACCAGGTTCTGTCATTGACGCCACGCTTTTCAATCCTTGTGGGTATTCAATGAATGGAATGAAATCGGATGTAAGTGATATTTTGTTTAGTGATTATTTAGTAATTAAGGGCACCCGTTCCATTATTAACATAAAACTGTTTCTTTAAGGGAACTTATTGGACTATTCACATCACTCCAGAACCAGAATTTTCTTATGTTAGCTTTGAAACAAACTTAAGTCAGACCTCCTATGATGACCTGATCAGGAAAGTTGTGGAAGTCTTCAAGCCAGGAAAATTTGTGACCACCCTGTTTGTAAATCAGGTAATTTGTTTTATTATTTTATTTATTTTAAAGACTTTATTTATTTGACAGAAAGATACACAGCAAGAGAGGGAACACAAGCAGGGGAAGTGGGAGAGGGAGAAACAGGCTTCCTGACAAGCAGGGAGTCCAACGTGGGGCTCGACCCCAGAACCCTTGGGATCATGACCTGAGCTGAAGGCAGAGGCTTAATGACTGAGCCAGCCAGGTGCCCCTAATTTGTTTTATTACTGACAATAAAGTCTTACAGGAAATAAGGATAGTGAGTCATGTCATAAAACGTGTTCTAAGGTGGCATATATCAGATACCTGGAAGTACTGCTATTATAGTTACTGGTAGAGGAGGTGCTTTGTGTCTTTGATTAGACTTGGTCCTTGCTTTATATCTAGCCCAATTGACGGGTTTCTTCCGTCCTGTTTTTCCTGTAGACAGATGAGCAGGTGGTGGGACAACATAGGATGTCTCACTCCATCCACCCATGAGATAGCTAAAATACTCAGATGCCACAGTTTCTTCAGACAGTAGTCTTAAATACTTATTGAGTGACCGTTTTGTTTGAAAATACTTGTTCAGATTGGAAGCACTAATACTTTATTTAATTTTTCCCCTAGAGTTCTAAATGTCGCACAGTGCTTTCTTCACCCCAGAAGATTGAAGGCTTTAAACGTCTTGATTGCCAGAGCGCTATGTTCAATGATTACAATTTTGTTTTTACCAGTTTTGCTAAGAAGCAGCAACAACAGCAGAGTTGATTAATAAAAATGAAGAAAAAACGCAAAAAGAGAACACACATAGAAGGCAGTGGTGGCTGCTTTTTAGATATTGATATCGGGGGCCATGCTTTCCATAACCACCACCTTGTAGCTGCAGAAAGCCCTAGATGTAATGATAGTGTAATCATTTTGAATTGTATGCATTATTATATCAAGGAGTTAGATATCTTGCATGAATGCTCTCTTCTGTGTTTAGGTATCCTATGCCACTCTTGCTGTGAAATTGAAGTGCATGTAGAAAAAACCTTTTACTATATGAAACTTTACAACACTTGTGAAAACAATTCAATTTGGTTTACGCACAGTGTAATATTTCTCCAGGTATCATCCAAAATTCCCCACAGACAAGGCTTTCGTCCTCATTAGGTGTTGGCCTCAGCCTAATCATCTGGGACTGTTCTTTAAATTGCTGCCAGGATTTTACATCCAGTTACCTCCACTTTCTAGAACATATTCTCTACTAATATTACTGAAAACAGTTTCTACTTCATACAGATGTTTTTTGCAACAGCAATTAAAGTTTATCTTCCACGAGTCAAGTCCTCTTGAGAAAATGATTGCAGTTATCCATTTTGTGTATTACTATTTTAACATTATTGCTTCCTGTACCTGTACTTCCTTTAATTGATTTTCCTCATCACGGTGTCTTGCCTCCCAACCCCCTCCTCCCCAATAAAGCAATACACTGTTACACTGTGGGTTTATACTAATCTTCTACCCAGGAGGGGGAAGGGAGAGTGGACCCTGGGCTTAATTTTTTTAAGGTCAAGAGAGTTTGGCCTCCTTTTATATTGACATGGGCTCTTTTGGGAGACAGTGACAAAAATAAACCTGTTCATTAGTAAGGAGGACCCATACATTTATATTAGGGTATACTGGCAGAACTGTTCCAGAAACTATGCCATTTTGTGTTCCCATTAAATGAGATTAGCTTCTCATGAGTACCATGCCTTTAGTGACTTGCTAAGTACTTGTATAAAAAATTTTATCACTTAAGTTTATTAGCAAGGAAATTAAGATAAAGGTTGTATTTACAGGATTTAATAAGTCAGCTCAGATGATTCACCTTAACTTATGCTTTAGCAGCTATTTCCAATCATTTTCATTCATAATATACCATAAACTTTGGTTGAAAATGGAGTCTGTCTTTGTCATCTTGTGACTTAAAGTTCTTTCTTTGTAGTGCTTTATGCTAGTATTCTGACTTGAACTGTTTCTCTTCCTGGTGTTCTTTCATCATGATTTTTCATAGAATCAGGTGAGACTTCCCAGAATGAGAACTGTTCAGGTTATTCAGACTTACACAATGAAGCAGAATGCTATCCATAACACAAAATTCCAAACTGGTCAATGGGAAATGACTTGAAATATAGGCTTTGAGGAGTTGGCATCTTTTAGCTGTATTTGCAAATACGAGATTTAAGCAGCTGAGGAAACAGCGAAGTTGACTAAATTTTTTATATTCTTGTCCTCTCAAAAATTTTTTTGATTCTTTCTGGATTGATGCAGTGATGTTTTTGTTCCTTCCGTATTTATAAATGAAACACTTTTTTTAGTGTTTCTAAACATAAAATCTACTTGGTTTGAAATCAAGTGGTTGGAACACAAATTTTGACTTTTATTTTAAGCATGTTAATTCGAAGTTTCATTGAAGAAACTTTCAGTCAGTGGATCAGTTTGATTCTGTAATTAGCACACAGTACCTAATGTTATGGTACTGTTTTGAGGACTAATGCTCAAAGTGGATTTTGTTCTCGAACAGTGTCCCAGTAGATTTGATGACATTTGTTGGCTTGAGGTCTGATTTTTTTTTTCCTAATAGATTTCTATCTAATGTTGAAAAACTGCACAAATTTGTATGGAATAAAGCCTAGAAAAATTACAACTATAGATTACATAGTAATTGAAATTAATCCTAGTATGTATGATAGAGGAGGGAAAATTTTGGTGCCATTATTTCTCTCTTCGTGGTGTTGGACTTAAATCAGTTGAAATGTATTTCTATACCACACTTTAAGCTTCAATAAAAGTTTGCTTAATGTCCAGTGACATTCAGAAAGTTTTCTGTTGATGTCTAGTATTTGGTCATGTATACTATTTAAAAAACACATCTACAGTTTTTGTGATTTGAGGAAATTTATATTTGATGGTAAGAAAGTGCATTTGTGAGTTGGGAGTTAAGCCAAAAGTTTGAAGGTAAAATGTTCCAGCCTTTATTGTGGAATAGACTGGTACTGGTTGGTGGTGGGGGGAGGAACAAGTTACTTTTATTTCATTCACTATTAACTAGAACAGAGTTAAAACCTTGATCATTTTTGCCATGTTAGGTAAACATCTTATGATTTGGCAGAATTTCAGTTCAGTCTCATGGTCTACAATAATAAAGTCAGAATCTTACAAAAATGTATGTTCCGATCTTAGGAAAAGATTAGAAAATATTTTCTAAGATGTGAGTGAAAAAAGGATGGATCCTAGAAAAGTAAAATGTCACATTGTATAATACAGTCAACACCAGGTTCTTTTACAGGAACAGGTAAGTGACAAAGCAGATTCAGACAGGTAAGTCACAGATGTGGTATTACATTATGAAAGGTAAAGGACCTTACTTTCACTGTCCTAGCCAAATAACTCACCAATTCCTGACTCCTTGCCTTCAGACTGGAGGTTTTCTTCCCCCTTTTTTTTCTTGTTAAAATGGAAATGGTCCTTCGGAGTCCATCCCTTCTGCCTTGAGAGACTTTGTAACCAAACTGCGAGGATTAGCTAGGACCCAAGAAAACAGATGAGATTTTGTAATTAAACATTTTATTTGGAGACTCTCTAAACAAAATAATACATTGAATCTTCATATCCTACCTTAAACTATCCTCGATTATACTCTGTTACATCCATCTATCTACTGCGCATCTTTTTTAGGGAAGATTACGAAGTTGACATACGCAAGTCGACTACAATTCTGGGAAGTGGATACACTTCTTAGCTCACAGCCATATTGGGACAAAAGTTTAATTAGTCAACTCAGCAATCTTTCACCCCCTAGCTAACTATTTTTACAATTCTTTTTTCACCATAGCATGGGGTCTCACTGGGGACCTTGCCCCACTCAAACTTTATATTAGTTGAATTATAAGGTATATACTTAAAGTGCTTTTCATGTGATACAAAGTTTTTGAGAGGTTAAACCATGTATTCCTTTTGCCAAGTAGGAGCCATTGTATATGAATGTACTATAGTTCGTTTATCCATTCTGTAAAACATTGGTTTCCAGTTTTTGGAAAACATGAATAAAGCTGCTATGAACATTGGCTTACAAGTGTTTTTGTGGCTTCTGGACGTGTAGTGGTACCTTGTGTTAATCTTTCAAAAGTGTTTTGTACGTTTAAATTAGGTTTACTGGGCGCCTGGGTGGCTCAGTGGGTTAAAGCCGCTGCCTTGGGCTCAGGTCATGATCCCAGGGTCCTGGGATCAAGGTCCACATTGGGCTCTCTGCTCGGCGGGGAGCCTGCTTCCTCCTCTCTCTCTGCCTGCCTCTCTGCCTACTTGTAATCTCTCTCTGTGTCAAATGAATAAAAAGAAATCTTAAAAAATAAATAAAAATAAATTAGGTTTGCTAATTTGCATACAAGTTCCTTGTTTAGTGTTTTGCAAATGTTTTTCTAGTCTTGTCTCTTAATTATCTTAATAGGGACTTAATGAGTAGCAGTTATTAATCTCAAGTCTTATTTTATAAATATTCTTTTTTTTTTTTTTTAAAGATTTTATTTATTTATTTCACAGCGGGGGAGAGATCACAAGGAGGCAGAGAGGCAGGCAGAGAGAGAGAGANTAATTATCTTAATAGGGACTTAATGAGTAGCAGTTATTAATCTCAAGTCTTATAAATATTCTTAATGGGTCCTTTCCTGTCAATAAATCTACCTAGCCTCACATGGTGGTGGTATTTTTTTTTTTAATATTTATTTGATAGAGATCACAAGTAGGCAGAGAGGCAGGCAGAGAGAGAGGAGGATGCAGGCTCCCCACTGAGCAGGGAGCCCAATGCGGGCCTTGATCCCATGACCCTGAGATCATGACCTGAGCCAAAGGCAGAGGCTTTAACCCACTGAGCCACCCAGGCGCCCCAGTTTCTATTTTTAAAGAGCCGGGGGCACCTGGGTGGCACAGTCTCGAGCATCTGACTCTTGGTTTTGGTTCTGGTCATAATCTTGGGGTGGCGGGATCAAGCCCATGTCAGTCTCCAGGCTGATAGTGGAGTCCCCTGGAGTTTCTCACTGTCGCTCTGCCCCTCCCCCCCAAATCTTGTTAAAAAGCAATAAAGAGCCTGATGAGATTATTAGAATTGGGTAGAATCCATTATAATTGTCTCAGAAATGTTTTGTGTGCTGTCCCATATGATTTCGATGAACTCAAGTATTTTAGGTTCACTGATACTAGTGTCAATTGAATTTTTCCAATCGCTAATTTGCAGGTAATTTATAATTTTTAAAAGTCTTTTAGGGCCTTGCTGAGCTCTTTATTAATGCACTGGTTAGGACCTCTAATACCTGTGGAATGTAGGTAAGAGCAGACTGCCTAAGGTGAGGTTGGGATACCTAGGGAGCAAAATTCAGGGAGATACTCTTCAGGATACTGCAAGTGGGCATTTAAGAATACATAATTTCGTGGGCGCCTGGGTGGCTCAGTGGGTTAAAGCCTCTGCTTTCGGCTCAGGTCATGATCTCAGGGTCCTGGGATCGAGGCCCGCATCGGGCTCCCTGCTCAGCGGGGAGCCTGCTTCCCCCTCTCTCTCTGCCTGCCTCTCTGCCTCCTTGTGATCTCTCTCCCTCTGTGAAATAAATAAAATCTTTTAAAAAAAAAATACATAATTTCGTTTTGCTCAACAAGGGTTTGCCTTGCCTGGATCTTATCCTGGTCTCCTATTATACTTGTTTCAGTTTTAGGAAGGAGACCCTGCATATTCCATCAGGAGTGTTTGCTGTTGGTTTCTATGTATAGGTAACATTTTACATAGTTCCTGTTTATAGTTTGCTCATTTTCTCAGGAATGGGTGATGTATTTTATCAGGCCTCCCCTCCCCCTTTGGTATGCATGAAATCCTGTCTTTATCTGTTAACTGTTCCTATCCTTGGGGAAGTTGAGTAATAGAACTTCATGACTGAAGCAGGCTCCCAAACATTGGGGGCAAAAATGTTTAACTTGGCTCAAGGCTTAACAAGTAGAAATAAGCATTCAGATTCATTTCCCCCCATCCCTCCACCCTTTTTTAAAAGTAGGCTCCACACCCAGCGTGGGGCTCGAACTCACGACCTGGAGGTCAAGAGTCGCTCTACTGACTGAGCCAGCCAGGCAGGCACCACTTCTGACTCATTAATCACCGTGTGGTCTCAGCTAAATCTTTGAAATGTTTCCTTTTCACAGCTACCCTAAAACTTGGGGATTCATTCAGTTATTTCACCTTCTTTATTTACAACTCCGTTTCCCATGCTTAATAGCACATTTGCCTATTTAGCCTTCATCTTTAGCATTTGGTAGTAAGAGAAGTTGAGGTGAACCTTGGAAGTTAGGCATTCATTAACCCCTTGATGTCCTTGACCCTGGCCTTCCCCCCCCCCCCCCCCC
>LNAC01000039.1:5439002-5463135 GCA_002007465.1 Ailurus styani
ATCCCAGGACCCTGGGATCATGACCTGAGCCGAAGGCAGCGGCTTTAACCCACTGAGCCACCCAGGCGCCCTCAAATTTATTAAATTGAGAGAGAAAGGGACTCAGTTGTTAAGCATCTGCCTTCGACTCAGGTCATGATCCCAGGGTCCTGACATGGAGCCCCGCATCGGGCTCCCTGGTCAGCGGAAAGCCTGCTTCTCTCTCTCCCACTCCCCCTGCCTGTGTTCCCTTTCTCACTGTGTCTCTCTCTGTCAAATAAAAAAATAAATAAAATCTTTTTTAAAAATAAATAAATAAATTGTGAGAGAAAGCTTACTGTTTTAAACTGCTAAATTTGGGTGTAGTTACCTCGTAAGAAATAGCTAATATACCAAGGATCTAGAACAAATGCCTGGCACATAGTAGCCATTTAATAAATACTCGAGGAAGGAACAAAACTGCCAGAAGTAACCTGACTTTCATCAATATTAGGATTATTGCCGCTTAGCAGAAAGCAGTGTAATGGGACACTGAATTTTTTTTAAATATTTTACTTTTAAGTAATCTGTACACCCAACGTGGGGCTCCAGAGATGGAGAGCTACACACTGCACCAACTCAGCCAGCCAGACGCCCCCTCTGATTGTACTTGAAATGGGTGAACTGTATGACATGTGAATTATATCTCAGAGCTTTGTTTCTAAAAAAGCCTGGAGTATTGGAAAGAATATGTAGCACCTGGAACTCCCATACACTGCTGGTGGGTATAAACACTTTGAAAAAGTTTGTCAGTTACTTAAAAAGTTCAGAATACACCTACCATAGGAATCAGCTATTCCATTCATCTGTATTTCAACAAGAAAAGAGAAAGCATATGTTCATATAAAGACTCACACAAGAGGAGCTTGGCTGGCTCAGTCCACAAAGCATGCAACTGTTGATCTGTGGGGTCATGAGTTCAAGCCCATGTAGAGCTTACTCAGAAAAAAGAAAAAAAAAGGCTTACACATGAATGTTTATAACAGCCTTATTTTTAACAGTCAAAATCTGTCAACAACCCAAATGTTCATCAATAGGTAAATGAATGAATACATTGGGGCATAGTCATACAACAGAATATTACTGAGCAATAACATGGAATAAACTGATTCGAGGGGTGTGGTTGGGAGGTTGGTGAGGCTATAGAGGGTAACAGGAGAATCTTGCAGAGATAAAACTCTTGTATCTTGAAGGTGGTGGTGGGTACATGAACCTACATGTGATCAAGTTGTATAGAACTAAAACCACTCAAAAGACAGTAAGATTGGGCACCTGGGTGGCTCAGTGGGTTGAAACCTCTGCCTTCGGCTCAGGTCATGATCTCAGGGTCCTGGGATCGAGGCTCACATTGGGCTTCCTGCTCAGCGGGGAGCCTGCTTCCTCCTCTCTCTCTGCCTGCCTCTCTGCCTACTTGTGATCTGATCTCTCTCTCTCTGTGTCAAATAAATAAATAAAAATCTTTAAAAAAAAAAGACAGTAAGATTAATGCATTGTATAATGTCTATATCCTGGCTGTGATATTATACTGGAGTTTTTTGGTGTGTTTTTTCCATTCGTTTTTTTATTTTTCTTTAAGTAAGCTCTAGGCCTAACATGGGGCTTGAACTTACTTTCTGACCCCAAGATCCAGAGTCACATGCTCTACCAACTAAGCCAGCCAGGCTCCCCAATTACGCTATAGTTTTACAAGATGTTACCACTGGGGGAACCTATGTAAAGGGTACATAATATCTCTCTGTATTATTTCTTACAACCACATGTGGACCTATAATCACAAATTTTAATTTAAAAAAATTGGTACATATCACAGGTGAATCTCTAAATAATTATGCTGAGTATACGAAGCAGAAAAAAAGAGTATATACTATATTATTCCATCTATATAAAATTCTAGAAAATGCAAACCACTCTAGAGAGAAAGCAGATCAATGGTTGCTCAGGGACCGGAGAGGGTCTGGAAGGACAGGAGGGAAGGATTATAAAAGGGCAGGAGGAAATTCTTAAGAGGTGATGCATTTGTTCCTTGTCTTGACTGTGGTACTAGCCATACGCATACCAAATTTATCAGGTTGAACACTTTGAGGACGTGCAACTTACTGTTTGTCAACTATACCACAATAAAGCTGTAAAAACCGTGATAGTTAAAATATCTGCAACAAAACTAAATTTTCTAATCATGATTTCATCAAATCGGCCATCCTACTTCTGTGAAAGATTAAGGGGTTTCATGATCCAAATTTTGGTGAAGACTGAGTGGATCAATTCAGATTTAAAGTCTGGTGTAAGCTATCATGTCAGGCTTAGTTACTTCTACGAGAAAGCACAAAATCCCTGAAGCCTATGGGTGGAGGTTGGCCACCAGCGGAACCTGTTTCAACACTGTGTCTATTGTATGAAGTGAAACTGCCTTAGGCAGTTTTTGAAAGCTTATCTAGAGAATTTTGATAGCTGAGGAGTTTTTCCCACATCAGCCAAAGGCCAAAACATTTCTATTCTCTTATTTTCACCAATACCAGTATTGGGGGGGGTTCCCCTAGATTGCATGTGTGCACATACAGGCACATTTTTTTCTTTGAATGTAAAATTTGGTAAAAGTTACCACTTGGAGGGGCACCTGGGCAGTTCAGTCAGTTAAGCGACCGACTCTCGGTTTTGACTCAGGTCTTGATCGCAGGGTCCTGAGATGGAGCCTGAAGTCGGTCGGACTCACGCTGGGTATAGAGCCCGTTTACCGCCTGCTTAAGAGTCTTTCTCCCTTTCCCTTTGCCCCTCCCCCCACTCTCTCTGAACAAACAAATAAAATCTTTAAAAAAGAAGTTAAAACTAGTATATGAAACATATTAAAAACTTGTGCGAGTTTTAGGAGTGGGGGGTTGGGCAAAATTGGGAAGAGGAGTGGGAGACACAGGCTTCCAGTTATGGAATGAATAAGTCATAGGAATAAAAGGCACAGCATAGGGAATGTGGTCAATGATACTGTAATAGTGTCATATGGTGACAGATGGGAGCTACACTTGTGAGCATAGTATAATGTATAGAGATATTGAATCATTATGTTGTATAGCTGAAACTAACATAACACTGTGTCAACGATACTCAAAAAAAAAAAAAGAACTTGTAAAGAAAGAAACTTATGCGATTTTCTTTCTATATAAAACCTCTACTCCCTAGGGCTCTGCTATTTTCAAAACTCAGTTTTTATTTTAAAATTTTTATCTATTTACTTTTAAAGTAGGCTCCATGCCCAACATGGGGCTTGAACTGACGACGCTGAGATAGAGTCCCATGCTCTACCAATTGAGCCAGGCAGGCACCCCCAAAACTGAATTTTTAGTTAAAACCTGTGTATAATCGGGGCGCCTGGCTGTGAAGTCAGGTAAGCATCCGACTCTTGGTTTCAGCTCAGGTCGTGATCTCAAGGTCTTGAGATCCAGCCCTGTGTTGGGCTCCTCACTCAGCGCAGAGTCTGTTTGGGTTCCTCTCTCCCTCTCCCTCTGCTCCTCCCTGCCATGCTCGTGCTCTCTCTCTCTCTCTCAAATAAATAAATAAATCATTAAAAAATACTTGTATATATCAATAACTGAATTTATTAAAAATCCAAATGGTAAAAAGAGCATAGAGTGAAGTCACTCTCCTACTTCTATTCCCTACTTACCCAATTCCTGCCCCAGAAACATCCACTTTTGCCAGTTTCTTTTTTTTTTTTTTAAGATTTTATTTATTTATTTCACAGAGGGAGAGAGATCACAAGGAGGCAGAGAGGCAGGCAGAGAGAGAGAGGGGGGGAAGCAGGCTCCCCGCTGAGCAGGGAGCCCGATGCAGGCCTCGATCCCAGGACCCTGAGATCATGACCTGAGCTGAAAGCAGAGGCTTTAACCCACTGAGCCACCCTGGCGCCCTTTGCCAGTTTTTTGAACTGCCAGAAAGTCTATGCATATGCAGGCAAACATACATACACACACTTACACATATATATTTTAGTACATAGCACAGTTTTATTANTTGCCAGTTTTTTGAACTGCCAGAAAGTCTATGCATATACAGGCAAACATACATACACACACTTACACATATATATTTTAGTACATAGCACAGTTTTATTACCCCAGTTTAAAAAAAAGACTTAAGGGCGCCTGGGTGGCTCAGTGGGTTAAAGCCTCTGCCTTCGGTTCAGGTCATGATCTCAGGGTCCTGGGATCGAGGCCCACATCGGGAGCCCACTTCCTCCTCTCTCTCTGCCTGCCTCTCTGCCTACTTGTAATCTCTCTCTGTCAAATGAATAAATAAAATCTTANGTCAAATAAATAAAATCTTTTTAAAAAAAGACTTAAATAGATAACACATACTGTATTAAAATTCAATAGGCATAATACTGAAATTTCCCTTCTATACATGCCCCTGCTTTCATCTTGTTCCTTTCTTGAACAACTAGTGTTACCAGTTTGTTGTATTTCCTTCTATACATGGTCTATGCTTTCTTTCTTTCTTTTTTTTAATTGTTTTGTTGTTGTTGTTGTTGTTGTTTACTAATAACACTATCTTGCTCCGTAAGTGCCAGGACTTTGCTTATTTGGTTCACGGTTTCTTCCCCAGCACAGTCCCTGGCACCTACAAAGTGCTCAATAAATGTTTTTGGAATGAAATCATATAAACACAAATGTCATCCTTACCTCTCTAATCTCTCTCGTCTCCATTTTTCAGATCTACCTGGCAAGTCTAATTGATTCTCCAGAGGGGGACACCTGCCTGGCTCGGTCACTAGGGCACCCGACTCTTAATGTCAGGATGATGAGTTAAAAGCCCCATGCTGTGTGTAGAGCCTGCTTACAAAGAAAAAAATGAGAGGCCCCTGGGTAGCTCAGGCGGTTAAGCATGACTTTGGCTCAGGTCCTGATCTCAGAGTCCTGGGATTGAGCCCTATGTTGGGCTCCGTCCTCCACAGGGGGTTTGCTTTTCCCTCTTCCTCTGCTCCTCTTCCAGCTCATGCTTGCGCTCTCGCTCTCTCTCCATCTCAAATAAATAAAATCTTTTTAAAAAAGGATTCTCCACTGGGAATTTTTTTCAGTGTCATCCCTTCCTTGCTTTTCTTCGGCCACAGTGCAAGCTCATTATGCTTCATACTAGGACAAACTCCTAAGGAATCTCCTCACCGTCTGTTGTGGGGACAAACGGCACTGCAGAAAGAGAAGGCCATGGACATAATGGGTGGGAACAGCAGTTTTGTTTTGTTTTTTAAAAGATTTTATTTATTTATTTGATGGAGAAAGAGAGAGATCACAAGTAGGCAGAGAGGTAGGCAGAGAGAGGAGGAACCAGGCTCCCTGCTGAGCAGACAGCCCGATGTGGGCCTCGATCCCAGGACCCTGAGATCACGACTTGAGCAGAAGGCAGAGGCTTTAACCCACTGAGCCACCCAGGCGCCCCGGAACACCAGTTTTTGAGTTAGCCTGCCCACCCTCATATTCCGGGTCTGCTACTCAGAAGCAGTGGGACTTGGGAAAAATACGCCACTTTAACAGATCACTGCGTCCCTTCCAGTACAATAGAGGCAGCAGTGCCTCCTTCACGGGGTGGTTGTAAGATGAAATGGGTGAATACGTGAAGACTTCCATATATGCATCTGACCTACAGCCAGTGTTCACTAAATGTTAGCTAGCTACTATTAGCATAGCACAGGGTGCCTGACTGGCTCAGTCGTTAAGCGTCTGCCCTTGGCTCAGGTCGTGATCCCAGGGTCCTTATATTTTTCAGTGGTGTGTATCCAGATTATCCCAGTAGATTACAGTGACCTCAAATGCCTACAATGTCTATTCTTTCATTACCCTTTGTACAATAGGTTCACAACTCCTGGACAAACATTTTTATTTTCTTTTTCTTTCTTTCTTTCTTTCTTTTTTTTTTTTTTTTTTTGAGATTTTATTTATTTGTTTTCAGATCGAGAGAGGGAGAGAGCACAAGTTGGCAGATCGGCAGGCAGAGGCAGATAGAGAAGCAGGCTCCCCGCTGAGCAAGGAGCCCTCTGTGGGACTCAATCCCAAGACCCTGGGATCATGACCTGAGCTGAAGGAAGCCACTTTCCAGGCGTCCCATTTTTCTTTCTTTTTTTAAACATTTGATCTTCCTCCAAGTCAGGAAAACTAAAGCAATAAAATATAGAGAAGGCTATGCCTGGGTATGAGCTAAAGCAGGCTGCAGGGGTCTGGGAGGAAGGCCTGTACCAAAGAACACAGTGACAAAGGGGTTACTCCCAAAGCACTCTCCTCCTAGAAAACATGTAGTCGAAGTATTTGGGGGATTTTCTATAAACGACTAATCTGAATCCTTAACAGTAAGTCACTTAGTATTGGTCACTATGATCACTACTATGATCATCATCAAATATTTATTTAGCACCTTTGTTGAAAGCAGCATGCTTGCAGGATACAAGAAGACATGGAATGATTCTTCCTATGATAAACTAAAAACCTAATGTGATACAGACCCAATAGGCTAAGCCGTCTGAGTGGTCCAAAAAATAAGTCACCACCAAGGGCTGTAACAACCAATGAGTGCTTCATAGAAAAAGATGAACCTGACCTAACCCTTGAAGAAAGGGTCTGATGTTTAACGCACATAAGGCAAAGCAAATATTTCATGTGAAACACCACCTAAAAACTCAGTGTCAATATTATTTTTTTAATATTTTATTTATTTATTTGAGAGAGAGCATGAGAAGGGAGAAGGTCAGAGAGAGAAGAAGACTGATGCAGGACTTGATCCCGGGACTCTGGGACCATGACCTGAGCTGAAGGCAGTTGCTTAACCAACTGAGCCAACCAGGCGCCCTCAATATTATTTTGTAGACAGATGATTCAGATGACATGTGTTGAGTATCTCCTATCTGCAAAGCACGTGCAAAGGCAGAATGGGAGACAGACATGATCCGGGTCCTGGATGAGAGTACAATAGAGTGGAAAACACCAACATGCAAATACCTGCCTAACAACTCGCAGAATGATGGGAAATCAGAAAGCTGGAACCCTGAGCCTGGAACAAAGATTTCCTGACCACCACCCGCCTGTGTCATCTAGCTCTAGAACACAGAAAACCCCTCTCATGCCAAATTTGGGCAGCACGTTATCATCGCTATCATGGCGGAGAGCCTCAGGTGACTAGCACAGTGTCTGGGGCTGGGCTGCAGAAGTCCGCCGACGGGCGTTGCTGAGGGTAAAACTATGCATGACTCTAGGGCCATCCTTATCGTTATTCCTAAAATAACTGGCTTTTTTGTCAGTTCCTTGTCTCAGCCACAAGAACTTCTGGTTCCTGAAAAAGCATGAAGCGAGCTGTGTAGGAGGGATCTTAGTATTATCCAACCCAATTTTCTCACTTGATAAACGAGGCGGCTGACATCTGCTAACCAACCATTTAAGGGCCGTGAGGCTTTTTCCTTCATTCATTTCCTTGATGATAAAGACACTTATATTTAAGTTTTATACTATAATTTGTCATTTTTGGATATTTCTTCGACTTCCTATCTCGTGACTTCTCCAGGAGGTGACCTCTGTGATAGCAATTTAGCACCAGTATGATGAAGCTCTCTGAGCAGCTTCTGCTGCTCAGCTGCTCGTCCCCACGGGAGCAGTGGGGAACTTGCATTCCATGCCAGTCAAAAAAGAGCCTTTGTTGTTTCTCCAAGAGAACATCGGTACTGTCAAACACAATAATACACAAGAACTTTGAAATTAGTTTTGGTAATAGTTTATCTTTTTTTTTCCAAGCTTCAACTTTATTTTTATTTTTTTAGGATTTTATTTTTTTTTAAAGATTTTATTTATTTATTTGACACAGAGAGAGAGATTACAAGTAGGCAGAGAGGCAGGCAGAGAGACAAGGAGAGGAGGAAGCAGGCTCCCTGCTGAGCAGAGAGCCTGATGTGGGCCTCGATCCCAGGACGCTGAGATCATGACCTGAGCCGAAGGCAGAGGCTTTAACCCACTGAGCCACCCAGGCGCCCTAGGATTTTATTTTTAAGTAATCTCTACACCCAACGTGGGGCTCAAACTCATGACCCAATAGCAAGAGTTGCTCCCACCTGGTGCCTGGGTGCCTCAGTTGGTTAAGCTTTTGACTCCTGACTCAGTTGAGGTCATGATCTCGGGGTCATGGGATTGCTCCCCGCCCCATGCCCCTTCGGGCTCGGCACTGGGGGGGTCTGCTTGGGTTTCTCTCTCTCTTGTTCTCCCTTTGCCCCCCCCCATTCGCATGCACTCTCTCTTTCTCTCTCTTTCTGAAAAATGAATAAATAACTCTTAAAAAAAAAAGCCAAGGGCACCTGTGTGGCTCAGTCGGTTGAACGTCTGCCAGAATTCTGCCTGGGTGGTGATCCTAGGGTCCTGGGATCGAGTTCCACGTCGGGCTCCCTGCACTAAGAGGAGCCCGCTTCTCCCTCTCCCTCTGCCTGCCACTCTCACTTCTTGTGCTCTCTCTCTGTGTCAAATAAATAAATAAAATCTTAAAAAAAAAACACACAAGAAGTTTCATGCTCTACCAACAGCCAGTCAGTCACCCCTCTAAGCTTCAACTTTATTTCATTTTACTATTATTATTTTTAAAGATTTTATTTATTTATTTGAGAGAGAGAGACACAGCAAGAGAGGGAACATAAGCAGGAGAAGTGGGAGAAGGAGAAGCAGATTCCCCACCGAGCAGGAATCCTGATTCGGGGCTTGATTCCAGGACCCTGGGATCATGACCTGAGCCGAAGGCAGGCACCTGACAACCGAGCCACCCAGGCGCCCCCAAACTTCAACTTTAAATGACACTCAGTTGGATTAGGTAACATACTTCTGAATAGAAATATATGTGATTTTCATGTTAGGAAAGTTAGAAAAACTAAGGTCAGTTTGTTTCCCCAAGTTAATCCTTTTTTGCCCTTATGTACTGAATTTTTATCTACAAACTGGCATTTTGTAATGAATTGCTCCATTTCATCAAGTATATATCAATATCCTACAGTATATGCAGTTTTAATGTTTAACACCAAAGGACGTGATAATAAGTGACACATGGTCTCTTACTCTCAAATTGTTTATCAGCTTCTGGACAGTGTTCCATGGAACACAAGTTCATGAAAGATAAATAGATGCTGTTAATTTAGCATAATGTGAAGGGGCACCTGGCTGGCTCAGTCAGTGGAACGTCAAGTGCAACTCTTGATCTCGGGGGTGTGAGTTCAAGGCCCACATTGGGTGTAGAGATTAAATTTAAAAATAAAATCTTTTTTTTTAAGGTTACCATAATGTGAGTAAAATATTTTTTCTTCTTCCTAAAGCTGCATCTACAGTTATCAAGAGGGCCCCTGGGTGGCTCAGTTGGTTAAGCATTGGGCTTTGGCTCAGGTCATGATCCCAGGGTCCTGGGATGGAGTCCCACATCAGGCTCCCTGCTTCTCGGGGAGTCTGCTTCTCCCTCTGCCTCTGCCTCTCTATCTCTAATGAATAAATAAATAAAATATTTTTAAGAAAGTAAAGTTATCAAGAGGCTTCTGAAAAGCTACTGATGATGTTAATTTGTGTTTCCAACCTACCAGAGTGACTTCCATGTAGAAAATGATGTGAGGATTCATTATAAGAGTTCTGTAGAATTGAAGCAAGAACCTCCCTCCTTAAAAATAATAAATTATTTTTTAAAAAGATTTTTTTAAATTTATTTATTTGTTTATTTAGAGCACAAGCAGGAGGAGCAAAGGGAGAAGGAGGGAGAGAATCCTAAGCAGACTCTGCAGCAAGCACAGAGACACATGCAGGGCTCAATCTCATGACCCTGAGATCAGGACCCAAGCCAAAATCAAGAGTCGGGTGCCCAAACCACTGAGCCACCGAGGTGCCTCCCAAAATAACAAATGATTAAAAACAAAAAACAAAAAACCAAACAAACCCAGGGGCGCCTGGGTGGCTCAGTCGGTTAAGCTTCTGCCTTCAGCTCAGGTCATGATGGCATCTAGCCTGCTTCAGGCTCTCTGCTCAGCAGGGAGCTTGCTTCTCCTTCTCCCTCTGTCTCTCCCTCTGCTTGTGCACTCCCTCTCTCTCTCTCTGTCAAATAAATTAATAAAATCTTTTTAAAAAACCCCACAGAATGATGAGGTTATAACTAAGGCTTAAATATTTTTCACAAATTTGTCCTCTTAAATACAAGAAATAAGTGTGTTTCAAAGGTTTCTGCTTAAAACCACAAGGGTCTAGTTGCTAAAAAAAAGTTGTTGCTATAAAACTCTCTTGCTCACAGAGATGAGCTTGCCTTTCAGCAGGCCAGTTTGCTCTCCGGTTATTTATGCTGATCTATACAGTGACGATAACTCACTTCCTGCACAAGGGTGCTTTGTTCACAAAGGATAGCACTAGAAATCCAGTGGGCTTAAATAAATGCCAAGTATTATTATTAACCCGCTGTCCCCTTTTGATATTCAGAGTTCCTGTGGCAGTTTGAAACACGGGGCACCTGTATTGTCCACTGTACCCATAATATGATCTCACAGAATCTATGGTTATTGATGCCAGGGGAATTGGGATTCACATGGAGATGTGGACAGAATGTGTATTCAAAGTAACAAGCGAAAAGGTTTCCTTAGGGGGCACCTGGGTGGTTCAGTGGGTTGAAGCCTCTGCCTTCGGCTCAGGTCATGATCTCAGGGTCCTGGGATCGAGGCCCACATCTGGCTTTCTGCTCAGCAGGGAGCCTGCTTCCTCCTCTTCTCTGCCTACTTGTAATCTCCCTCTCTCTGTCAAATAAATAAATAAATAAAATCTTAAAAAAAAAAGAAAAGAAAAGGTTTCCTTAGTGCTGAAGCATCTGCTGAGTGTTAACGTCATTTGGAAAACAGGGCAATAGAAGCAAGAAAGAAATTTCTTATAGACCTATTTGACATCCTTCAATTTCATTCCAGCTTCAATAAAAACAGAAATGGTCAGCACAATAATGAAACTGCAGAAAACAACACCTAATTCTTAGTTCAGAACTGCTCGTTTTAGATTTCTTTTTTTTTTTTTTTAAAGATTTTATTTATTTGACACAGAGAGACAGATCACAAGTAGGCAGAGAAGCAGGCAGAG
This sequence comes from Ailurus styani, assembly GCA_002007465.1. Lineage (NCBI taxonomy): Eukaryota > Metazoa > Chordata > Mammalia > Carnivora > Ailuridae > Ailurus > Ailurus styani. The sequence goes on from LNAC01000039.1 coordinate 5,450,111, forward strand.
AGACAGGGAGAGGAGGAAGCAGGCTCCCTGCTGAGCAGAGAGCCCGATGCGGGCCTCAATCCCAGGACCCTGAGATCATGACCTGAGCCGAAAGCAGAGGCTTTAACCCTCTGAGCCACCCAGGTGCCCTCGTTTTAGATTTCTGATTTGATCCTTCAACCCTTCATCCATAAGCAAACGCAATTTTATTTTAAGTCCTCTTCTCACCCTGAAAGAAAATGCTTCAGTATATAAGGAGAAAAATAAGGCAGAGAGAGAGAGAGAGAAGGAGGGAAAGAGATAGAGTTGAGGGAGGGAGGGGGGAGAGAGAATTTTCTTTGTTGAGCTTAGCACCTCTAAACTGAGCGAAATATGGACACATTTTGTCTTCCATCCATTAGGGCGCTCATGTACTCTTTAGTAAATATCTATTGAGTGAAGACTATAATTGTTCTTACAGGTAGATTTTTATCTACCATTGTTCAAGTCAGAAGATGTACAATTTGAAAATGATGCTATCAACAATGATTATTATCTGTCTGAGTGGGTGTTGCTGAAAAGACCGATACTGGCTGACTCTACAGTTACTGGGCATGGTGTATTTTTTTCTACTTAAGAATTAAGGTTAGAAGGGCATCATGTCTGCAACTTATTCTTAAGGGGCTCAGAAAGAAAAAAATGGATATAGAAATATATATAACATTATAAAGTGAAGAATATCTGGGGATTCTTTGCAACTTTTCTGTATAACTGAAATTATATACAAAAAATCTTTAAGAAGGGGCATCTGGGTGATTCAGTTGGTTCAGGGTCTGTTTCTTGGTTTCCACTCAGGTCATGATCTCAGGGTCAAGAGATCAAGCCCTGGATGGGGTTTCATACTGAGCATGGAGTCTGCTAGATTCTTTCTCCTTTTTTTTTTTTTTTTTAAAGATTTTATTTATTCATTTGACACAGAGAGAGAGAGATCACAAATAGGCAGAGAGGCAGGCAGAGAGACAGGGAGAGGAGGAAGCAGGCTCCCCGCTGAGCAGAGAGCCTGATGTGGGCCTCGATCCCAGGACCCTGGGATCATGACCTGAGCCGAAGGCAGCGGCTTTAACCCACTGAGCCACCCAGGCGCCCGATTCTTTCTCCTTCTGCCCTTTCTTCCACTCTCACTCTCTCTCTCTCTAAAATAAAAAAAATCTTTAAAAATGATCTTAAGTAGGGTTAAGGTTCATAGAAATTAAATGTACTTTTTTATTTTTTTGCCCACCCTGCCCCTCTAGTTTTTTTTTTAAGTAAGCTCTATGTGCAACATGGGGTTTGAATTCACTACCCCAAGAGCAAGAGTCACACACTCCTCCAACTAAGCCAGTCAGGTGGCCCATAACAAAAACATTTTTTAAAAAGTTATTCATAGGGCACCTGGTTGACTCAGTTGGTTGAGTGTTGGGCTCTTGATTTCAGCTTGGGTCATGATCTCAGGGTTGTAGGATCGAGCCCATGTAGGGCTCCATGCTGGGCATGGAGTCTGTTTGGGATTCTCTCTCCATCTCCCTCTGCCCATCCCCACCATGCTTTCTTTCTCTAAAATAAGAAAATTTTTAAAAAATCAATTAAGGGGAGGGTGCCTGGGTGGCTCAGTGGGTTAAAGCCTTTGCCTTCAGCTCAGGTCATGATCTCAGGGTCCTGGGATCGAGTCCCGCATTGGGCTCCCTGCTCAGTGGGGAGCCTGCTTCATCCTCTCTCTCTGCCTGCCTCTCTGCCTACTTGTGATCTGATCTCTCTCTCTCTGTGTCAAATAAATAAATAAAATCTTTAAAAAAAATCAATTAAGGGGAGCCTGGGTGGGTCAATCGGTTAAGTATCTGCCTTAGGCTCAGGTCATGATCCCAGGGTCCTGGGATAGAGCCCCATGTCAGGCTCTCTGCTCAGTGGGGAGTGTACTTCTCCCTTTCCCTCTGTGTGCTCTCTCTCTCTCAAATAAATAAATAAAAGCTTTAAAAAATTTTTAAAAATCAATTAATATTATGAATATAAGTTATTATGAAAAATATGTATCTAAAGAAACTTTGAAAATTCTATAGCTTATGTTTAACAGCAAAGGTTCAGGTTATATTCTCATTAGATGAAACATTCGAAAATAATTTTTTATGTTTTTATTCAGGAGCTAAATTGTCAGAAATAATTAGTACCAAAAAAGAAAAATGCCAATGGCATTTAAATGTTTGGCTTTCAAGGAAAGACTTCAGTAGTTCCTCAATTTTAGTCCTTTGTGAATAGCAAAATTAACTACATTCCACAGGCTTTATCCCTGACCCAACCACTTACAAGCTCTTTGACCTTAACTAAGTCCCTCAACCCCTCTGGATCTAGGTTCTTCATAAACATTTAAAGAGTTATGTTAAGTTGTCTTAAAAAAGTCCTTGTAGTACTAATATTCTAATGTAAGTTCCTTTTTACAAATAGGGAAATAGAAATTCCAATCTTAACTAACTTTCCAGAAGTCATGGGAGAAGAAGAAAGCCCAATTTAAAAAGAGTCGATTAGTTATATCCAGTCTGGATACATAAACCAACACGGAGCCCTTGGTGGAAAACTGTCCTAAACTTCCCAAGCACACCAGCTGTCAAGGATCTGTCCTCAAGGGATCAGATGCCAAAGCTCATCTCACTCTGTAAAGGGAGGGGACTGGGGAATTACACACTCTCGGTTTGGTCTTGGGAATATTTTCCATTTATCGGAGGCTAGCAAATCTCCTGGAGACAAGAGGAAGAAGAGCCTTGGCGTCAATGTGATCTCCAAACAGTCTTGGGGCAGGAGATGATTTGGCCATGGGATTGTTGCCACAATAGGCTTTGTGTTTTGTTGCCCTTTGTAGCTACCCAAACACTTTCCGGTAAGTGAGAAAAACACGTTAGGCTTATTTGAATCCCTGCCCTTTTTATGTGATTTTAATTACGGGGAAGCTGTACAAAAGATTGAGTACTGATGTCAGGCTCATCAGCATGTGGTAAAAGATCTAAGCTTTCTTTGTGCAGCTTTACTCGGCAATAAGGCTATATTCCGGTTTGCAGTGTCTACTTCTCTAAAAGAGAAGAGGAGAAAGAAAGGGAAAGCTCTGTGGATTAGGTTTTCTACAATACGACAGGCTTTACACAGAAATGTACTGTTGTTGGAAAGTGGATACTTAATAATTCTGATAATGGCCAACATAAATAGCATTTATACTGTCAGACTCTATCTCAAGCACCTTACATATATTGACTCATTTAATCCTCACAACTTCACAAGATAATGATACAGTTCTTTCCATTTTGTAGATGGGGAAACTGAGGCACGGGGCAGTTAAATAGCATGCGTAGAACACACATTTAGTAAGTGGCAGAGGTTGAGGAACACAGGCAATCTGGCTCCAAGGTCCTGCTCTTAACTACTGAGCACTACCTTCATGAGCCTTATTTGTTAGTTCTACGTTGTACTTAGGGTAAGGGTACTCAAAATTATGGGAGCATCAGACTCATCGGACACACTTGTTAAAAGTGCATATTTCTGGCCTCACACCCACCCACCCAACAACACTCCCTCAAGATTCTGACTGCGGTGGCTGAAGAACTCTTATTTTTAACAGCATTCCAAGTGACTCTAATTTGGAGGACCAGAGAAATACTGACTTAGGGAAAGAAGATTCTTGGGGGGGGGGTGTAAAAGCTTGTTTAATATCAGTGTAACATTTTTTTCAAAATTAGCATTAATGAAAGAATAAACAGTAAAGTTCTTCCTTATCTACAAAAGCTCCCTGGAACATTAAAGATCCTAGCCACACCCACCTAATACAAAAACACTATGAAAAAGCAGAACCAACCAACCAACCAATTCTTAGCTCTTTCCCATCGTGGAGCATGCAGAGCAAGGTCGCCTTCCTTGACAAAAGTAATCTACATCTATATCTATATCTATATATGTTTTTTAAAGTTTATTTTTAATTATAACTCACATTTGAATCTTTTTTTAATTTTTAAATTTTTAAAAAATTAACATAAAATGTATTCCTCGTTTCAGGGTTTCAGGTCTGACTCACATTTGAATCTTTAAACCGCTGTCTATGCAGGGGAAAGGTGGGTAGGTCAGTAACAGTACTTGTTTCCCTTAGCCCTAGGAACAAAGGCAGAGTTCAGACGGGGCCTCTGAGGTAAGGCTCCAGACTGACTACCCCCCCCCACCCCCCGCCCAAACTGAGATCCTAATCACAAAAATCATACTGTTTTGGTAACAGATTCCTAGACAGTCTCCTGACCTATTTCCAGTGACAGACTTGGGCTCTCTCATGTGGAGCAGGACTTTGAGCTCCCATTTGAACTTTGGGAGGAGGACTCTGCCTGGACCAAAAATCTTTTCTAGCATATGTGCCTCCACGTGAGCCACTGATGGCTTCAGAAAGTGCTTAAACCTACACCAGTATGGCTGAGTGTGCCCTAAGAGCCAGTTCCTGGAATGGGAGCACTTCCTGATGGCGCCTGGGCTGTGGGACCCATGTAGGGTCTTCATCCTGAAGGGTGCCACTGCTTGTACTGGGAAAGAAGATTCTTTCTTCTAAGGGAAAATATTTCTCTTAGTAATCTATTCATCCACACAAGAAGCATTTACTAAGTACCCACAGCAAACTCAGAACTGTATCACAGTTGACCCTTGAACAAAACAGGCCTTCGGGCGCCAACTCCTACCCTCTACAGCCAAAAATGTGCCTATAACTTTTGACTCCCCCAAAACTTAATGACTAATAGCCTACTGTTGACAGGAAGCCTTATTAATAACATAAACAGTGGATTAAGACATCTCTTGTATGTTATACGTATTATATACTACATATATAACACACATTACATAAACTATATATATGATATGTGTGTTATACGTATTTCTTTTTTTTTTTTTTTAAAGATTTTATTTATTTATTTCACAGAGGGAGAGAGATCACAANATTACATAAACTATATATATGATATGTGTGTTATACGTATTTCTACTATAGTCTTACAATAAGTAATCTAGAGAGAAGAAAATATTACTAAGAAAATCATAAGAGAAAATACAGTACTGTATTTACTGAAAAACACCACAGGAATATAAGTAGACCCATGTAGTTCATTCAGTGTCGTTCAAGGGTCAACCATAATTCTAAAATCTGCGTTTGGGTGGGGGATGCCTGCCTGGCTCAGTTGGTAGAGCATGCGACTCTTGAACTGTGGGTGGTGAGTTGGAATGCCACATTGGGTGTAGAGTTTATGAAATAAATAAAATCTCTGTGTGTGTGAGAGACTACCTCAAGTGTTGGATCCCTGTCATGAAGGAACGTGTTCTCTTAATTGTAAAGTTTAAATAATATACATTAATTCCTTTAAGTAATTAACAAGCATCTTCTGAATGCTTAACACGTGTCAGTCACTCACTTCTACGGGGAAGAAAGAATATAAATGGTGAATGAGTGAGAGTCAAAAACGAGTGGTTCCAGGGATGCCTCAGTGGCTCAGTCGGTTAAGTATCTGCCTTCAGCTCAGGTTAAGATCCAGGGTCCCGGAATCGAGCCCCACATTGGGCTCCCTGCTCAGCAGAGTCTGTTTCTCCTTTTCTCTCTCCCTCTACTTCTCCACTGCTCGTGCTCTCTCTCTCTCAAATAAAAATAAAAGTCTTAAAAAAAAGTGATTCCAGTCAAAACTGCTGTAGAAGTATTGCACATTTGAGAGATAGGTCACTCAACGGAATCATTTACAATATAACCCTCAAAGCTGTTAGGATTTAGAATGACTTTTAAATTATAGTTAAGTATTTCCTTCGGTGCGCCTGGGTGGCTCAGTCAGTGAAGCATCTGCCTTCGGCTCAGGTCATGATCCCAGGGTCCTGGGATGGAGTCCCCAACTGGAGGGAGCCTGCTTCCCTCTCTTCTCCCTGCCTATGCTCTCTTGCTATCTCTGTCTCTCTTTCCAATAAATAAAATAATAAAAAATCTTTTATTTTTTGAAGATTTTATTTATTTGACAGAAGGAGAGAGACAGTGAGAGAGGAAACACAAGCAGGGGGAGTGGGAGAGGGAGAAGCAGGGAGTCCAATGCGGGGCTTGATCCCAGGACCCCGGGATCATGACCTGAGATGAAAGCAGACGCTTAACGACTGAGCCACCCAGGTGCCCCAAATAAAAAATCTTTAAAAAAATTATTTCCTTCAAATTCCTTTGAATTAAACCAGTTTCATATTATTCAATTCATTCATCTATCCATTTATTCAATATCCTTTATGAACCCACAGTACTGTACAAAGAAATCAATAATTAAAATCAAGCTGAGAAAAGAAATACACATACGTGAACAAACGCAAAGCAGAATGTGAACAATATGATTTCAAGTTGTGTTAAAAGGTTAAAGTGAGGCACAGTAAAATGTTTAAGAGTTTATTTGAGCAAAAATTGATTTTTAAAAAAACTTATTTAATCTCTACACCCAGTGGGAAACTCAAACTCATGACTCTGAGGTCAGGAGTCACATGCTACTTCCACCCAGCCAGCCAGGCACTTGTGAGCAAAAATCTATTTGAAAAAGCACCAAACCATAAATGGTTACAAGTGCTCCACAAGAGCTGGGGAGAAACTTAGAAAAGGTGGGAGTAAAGCAAGAAACTCATTGATTGGCTACAGCTTAAAGCCTCATTGGCTCTTTGTGCTTCCTTGTCCTTGGTTCCAACTTTGTAAACTGGAGGCATTCATAGGCTTAGATTATTGGTTTGCTTATTATGGATTCATTACAGCCACCTCAATTTAATGGGTTCCTTGTTTAATGAAATTTAAGAATTGCATACAGAAATTCGTAGGAAATGAAGGAGGCTCTAGCAAACGTCAAGTGCTGGGTAAATGTGAGCTTAATGAATGAACGTAAGATTAGAGTGAGCAAGTCAGGACAAGCCTCTTGGACAGAGAGAAGTAATGGGCAGGGACCAAGGGGCAAAGATCAGCTTGGCAGGGCTAAAGACATTAGCAAAGGCCCTGTGGCAAAAGGGGAAAAAAAAAGAAAGGCAGGATGGCAGGATGTAGAGTTTCAACAGATTGGTTTGGTTGGAACAAAAGGGTTAGTTGGTGGGTGGAAAGGAAGAGTGTGAAGTTTGATAAGGTATGGTACATTCTGATACAAACCAAGCTGTCATAACAAATGAAAACATTTATAACACCCTTAGTATAACAGTCTTGTTCTCAGAACTCTGACTTCCTTTCTTGAAATGCATTGATAGTAAAACATTAATTCTATAAGACCAAGCTACTTAAATAAGTAATATTTTGTAAATAGACTGAAGGGAAATGCCATCAAGATGATAAAGGAAGGGGCACCTGGGTGGCTCAGTCCGTTAAGCGTCCGACTCTTGATTTCAGCTCAGGTCTTGATCTCAGGATGGTGAGACGGTGAGCTCCATGCCCAGCGCAGGGCCTGCCTAAAATTCTCTGTCTTCCTCTGTCCATCCCCTCCCCTCTAATCCTCCTCTAAAAGAAAAAAGAAAAAAAAAAGATGATAAAGCAAAATATAATGGTATAGGCAATATCATGGATGGAAAAAATGTAGAGATTATCTATTTTAATCCAACCCCTGTCTTACCAGAGGAGAGAGGTCAAGGATCGAGGACACAGAGTGGGGTCCTATCTAAAGCACTGACTAGCCAGCCTAGTCAGTGAGCACTAACTGCCTCACTTGCCGACAGTTGCTGAAAACTTTATTGTTTATAACTCTACCTGAATTGCTTGATTATTGTTAAGTGAAGATCAATATGAAAGATGTGAAATATAAAATTAGAGAAAGGAAAAGATAAAGACGCCATACACGGAAAATGCCGAAATCTAAGGGTGGGGAGTTTAGATGTGGATTAGGGCAAATGCCTAACGGAAATGAGAGGGATGGGTCAAAAGACATTCCAGCTGAAAATGTAATAGTACTTTTTTAGAGTGATTGCCCGAATAAGGAGGTAAGAATAGGAATAAGAATAGTAGCCAGGCTGGTTCAGTCAGAAGAGCATGCAACTCTTGATCTCAGGGTCGTGAGTTCAAGTGCCCGTCAGGTAGAGAGATGACTTAAATAAAAAAAAAATAAAATAAATAAAAAGAGTAAGAATAGTAAGACCAAACAAACACCTCCACGTAGGAACCTGAGCAGCATTAGATTTGATGGTGAAGTTATTCAGGTTTTCAGGTGGACAGGTGACAGCATTCAAGTAGATTTCATCATCACTTACCCTGATGAGCCCCGGGTGAAGTCCGGAATTAATGAATCACTATGTTGTACATCTGATACTCATAAAACACTGTACGTTAACTACACTGGAATCGAAATGAAAAACTTCAAGAAATAAAATGTTTAGTAACAAAAAATACATTTCACCAAAAAAGTCATTCTTTACAAACAATTTCTCTGCAAGATGAAAAGTTCTGGTCGTTGGTTGCGCAACAATGTGAACATATGTAACCACCGAAGCATCCACTGAAAAATAGTTGGGACAGTAAATTTTATTTTTAAAAAAGAATAAAAAAAAGTGTCCATATATATATATTTTTAAATGAACTCTTTTCATTAACTTAAACTTTTGCTCCATGTCCTTTGGTGCTCCATCAGCTTTTTATGTTTGAGGAATACAGACCCTCTCAGGTCACCTCCAGAGATGGGAAGTCTTGCTATTTTAAGGACACATGTGACTACAAAGGAGATAAAAATACCGTAGGAACCTAAGAATCGCAATGTGATTGGGCTTCAGTTGGGAAGGAAAATCACCAGGGAACTGGGCACACTCCACGCACATCCAGGGCCTAGGCTGACTTATCACGCGCGGCTGCAGCAGGAATGTAGTAGTCCCCAACCCCAGGGTGTCACTGGCCCTCCTCTGTCTCTATGACTACCCGCCGACGACCTCACTTAGTTACAGTTTCTGCTTACTCATAATCCCAGTTTACTCACAGTCTTTCTATAACCGACTTTCAGCTTCTCGCCCCACAATCAACAGACTGATTATTTCTGTTTATCTCACTTCAAATGCTTGCAAGGGGGAAAAAAAATAGGAAATCCGACTGGCCTCGCTCAGAGTTCAACTTCAGCGGGCATCAGAATCCCCTAGAGAGCTTGTTAAACCACCAAGCGGTGAGCCTCTCTCCCCAGCATTTCCGATTTAGCGGTCCAGGGTAGGGCCTGAGAATGTGCATTGGTAACAGCATGCTAAGTCAGGCTGACTACGTGGGCCTGGGGACACCTCCTCAGAACCATGGGCCTGGTTAGTCACCCTTTTTTTTCTGTTTGGACAGAGCAGCTGGGGTTCCACCTCATGTCACGGACACCATACTTCCAAACTAACTCTCAGGCTCATATGTGGAGATTTTTTAAAAAAAAAACTTTCCTTCTTTTATTGGCCTTTTCACTTAAGCAGTTTCCTGGATACCTACCGCTTTTTACCTGGAATGTCTCCGATCCATTTTCCCTTCCTCTGTCCCTGCCCCAATCCAGGGTCTCATCTCCCAGTGCCCGAATAGCTACAGAAAACTTTCTGTTCTAAGCCACCCACTCCCACATGACAGATTACCTTCATCCCGAAAGCCCTCAGATGCTGTATCCATTGGCTCCCTTTGTCCATTTCATTAACCTAAACACTGTAACATCTTATACTTGTGTTCTTAAGCCAATGATACTTACTTACTTATTTATTTAGAAAGATTTTATTTATTTATTTGATACAGAGAGAGAGAGAGAGAGAGCACAAGCAGGGGGAGCAGCAGGCCGAGGGAGAGGAAGAAGCAGGCTCCCCGCTGAGCCGGACTCAGAACTTGATCCCAGGACCCTGAGATCATGACCTGAGCTGAAGGCAGACGCTTAACTGACTGAGTCATCCAGGCACCCTAAGTCAAAACTATTTAAATGCTTGTTTTCCCACACTGATATTTCCATCATGACCTATTACCCTTTCCCTATACCATTATTTCTCAAACTTTTCCCAAAAGTGCTGCTAACAGCAGAGAAAAATATAAAGGGTGAGGAGTGTGTCCTTAGGGACTGTACCCCTTGGAAGCTTTTAAATCTCCCTCTCCCCACTTTGGAGAAAATTCTTCATAGACTCCTGTTATCTTTAAAAAGTTAGGCAGGGGCGCCTGGGCGGCTCAGTGGGTTAGATCCTCCGCCTTCAGCTCAGGTCATGATCTCAGGGTCCTGGGATCGAGCCCTGCATCGGGCTCCCTGCTCATCAAGGAGCCTGCTTCCTCCTCTCTTTCTGTGCCTGCCTCTCAGCCTACTTGTGATCTCTCTCTCCCTCTCTCTCTCTCTCTGTCAAATAAATAAATAAATAAAATCTTAAAAAAAAAAAAGTCAGGCAGATTTTGCAACCTCTTCCGTCTGTTTTTATTTTTCCATCTATTTTTATTTTCACATTGGAGGAAGCTTTTAGTTATTTGTTAGGGAGCCAAATGGAGGTTTTGGGAACATCTTGGGTTTGTCAAGACCTTCACACTGGGGGGTGGGAGGGTAGGGATAGGGTGGCTGGGTTATGGACATTGGGGAGGAGGGTTTGTGCTTTAGTGAATACTGTGAAAGGTGTAAGCCTGATGATTCATAGACCTGTACCCCTGGGGCAAATAATAATTAAAAGAAAAAAAAGAAAAAAAAAGACATTCACATGGGGTACCTGTGTCCTGGGTGGAGAAGGACCCCTGTAGACCACCTGGACTGTCTGCCCTCAGTGTCTGTTTCATTTCACCACCGCTTACAACACACTCCACGAGTTTCCCAAAGTGCCACACTGCTACCAAATTAAGTATAAACTGCTTTCTTCTGAATCAAACCCCTCCAAAAATGATCATTCAATCTTATTTCTGATACTAAGTTACTTTTTTTTGCAAATTGAAATATTTTAGTTAGCGTGTTCTCAGTATTTCATTAAATCTGGCTATTGGCAAATGGCTTACTTCCATAGTCATCTAGCGAGGTGGTTCTCAAAGTTGTGTTCCCTAGATCAGAAGAACCAGTGTCATCTGGGAACTTGTTAGAAATGCATATATTCTGTTCTGTCCTACATCAGACTGGCTGAATCAGGAATTCTGGGTGTGGGGCTGGCAATCTGCATTTTAATAAGCCCACCAGGTGATTCTGATGCAGCTGGGGACCACTGGTCTAGCATTTAGTTTTCAGATCTAAAACAGAGTAAAATATAGATTAAAAAAAGAACTTAATGGAATAAGAACTATTATTTAAGAGTAATTGTTCTTGGGCGCCTGGGTGGCTCGGTGGGTTAAATAAAGCCTCTGCTTTCGGCTCAGGTCATGATCTCAGCGTCCTGGGATCGAGGCCCGCATCAGGCTCTCTGCTCAGCAGGGAGCCTGCTTCCTCCTCTCCCTGTCTCTCTGCCTGCCTCTCTGCCTACTTGTGATCTCTCTCTGTGTCAAATAAATAAATAAAATCTTAAAAAAAAAAGTAATTGTTCTTGGGGCGACTGGGTGGCTCAGATGGTTAAGCGTCTGCCTTCGGCTCAGGTCATGATCCCAGTATCCTGGGATCAAGTCCCACATGGAGCCCCACATCAGGCTCCTGGCTCAGCAGGGAGTCTGCTTATCCCTCTCCCCCTGCCTCTCCCCCTGCTCATCCCTCTCTCTCTCTGCATCTCTCTGTCTCAAATAAATAAATAAAATCCTTAAAAAAAAAAAGAATAATTCTTTTTTTTTTAAGATTTTATTTTTAAATAATCCCTACACCCAACANGCATCTCTCTGTCTCAAATAAATAAATAAAATCCTTTAAAAAAAAGAATAATTCTTTTTTTTTTAAGATTTTATTTTTAAATAATCCCTACACCCAACACAGGGCCCAAACTTACAACCCCTAGATCGAGAGTTGCATGCTCCACTGACAGAACCAGCCAGGCACCACCGTTAATTTTTAAGACAAATGTTATACTCTTTCTCCTGCCCCCAGCTCTTCACTCTCCACTAAAGGCTTTTTTTTTACTAGAATTCTGCTACTAAATATATTTTTCATACAGGCTTTTCTCAATTTAGAAATGTGTTATAGAGGAAGGAGAGCCAATTAAACAATTCTTAATTCATTTGTCTCCTCCTAGTGGCAGGCTTTTAAACATTGAGCACAACATCCTATTCATGTTTCTTAAAAAATATATTTCTGATTTTTTCCCCTAAGATTCCTCTTATTAACTAACATTAAAATCAACTGGCCCTCTCCACCAAATTCCATAGATTTTTCTCTATTCACTCTGTGGATGCAGAAAATCGTAATTTGTCTCCAACATGGCTCTTTTTATTTTATTTTATTATTATTATTTTTTAAAGATTTTATTTATTTGACAGAAGGAGAGATGGCCGAGAGAGGAAACACAAGCAGGGAGAGTGGGAGAGGGAGAAGCAGGCTTCCCGCCGAGCAGGGAGCCCAATGTGAGGCTCAATCCTTGGACCCTGAGATCACTACCTGAGCCGAAGGCAGATGTTCAACTACCAAGACACCCAGGTGCCCCCACCTGGCTCTTTTTCAACTGCTTTGTAAATTTTCCCTCATTTTGTTACTTCTTAGCAGAACCTCACTACTTAGAACACTTTGAAATGCACTTTTTTCCTTTATAGGACTGAAGGACACCAGCTCATTATCCTTTATTCCTCTATCATTCCCATTTTTGCAATGCCCCTGGAACCACATACGATCTTCAGAGTACTGGGACAGCCACTGCTACCAAATCTTTTTTCAGTCAGCACTTTGAGCCCTTAAGCTCCCAGGCTGTAAATGACCTACGGTGTGAACAAATTTTTTGACTCTTAAAAACAACAAGACAAGGTTTGATTTTTTTCCACAAGAGATTTTATTGATGGGCGCCTGGGTGGCTCAGTGGGTTAAAGCCTCTGCCTTCGGCTCAGGTCATGATCTCAGGGTCCTGGGATGGAGGCCCGCATCCGGGTCCCTGCTCGGCGGGGAGCCTGCTTCCCCCTCTCTCTCTGCCTGCCTCTCTGCCTACTTGTGATCTCTCTCTCTGTGTCAAATAAATAAATAAAATCTTTT